>QEOT01009588.1:107370-150839 GCA_003123785.1 Pterocarya stenoptera
GAGAGAGAGAGAGAGAGAGAGAGAGAGAGAGAGAGAGAGAGAGAGAGAGAGAGAGAGAGAAATTCTTTTGTAAAGAATTTTTTGTGATAAAATCTCCTGTACTCCATCTTTGTTGATAGTGAATTCATTGAGACCGACCCCGCCACTAGACGTAGGCTCACAGTGAGCCGAACCACTTAGATCTTGGTGTTCTGTGTGTGATTATCATTATTTTTCTTTTGTTGATTTCCACTGTGATACTTCAAATTAGCCTTTTGATAACTGGTTTATCTCAATAAACTGGTATTAGAGAGTGGCTCTGTGCGAGATCTTGAGGGATGGACAAAATTTGAAGTGGAGAAATTCAATGGTCAGAACAAATTTAGTTTATGGCGCATCAAGATGAAGGCTTTATTGTGACAAAAGGGTTTGTCAAGGTATTAGAAAAGAAGTTGACTGATGATTCTCATGCACCTTCACGAGAAGAAGAAGAAAAGGTACACAACACTATTTTTGTCATTATCAGATGGAGTTTTAAAGGAGGTTACTGATGAGGAGACTGCTACTAGTTTTTAGACTAAACTTAAGAGCTTGTATATGAAGAAATTTCTCACCAACCGTTTGTATCTGAAGTAACGGTTATACACTTTTAAAATGAAGAAAGATACTCCTATCTCTGAACACTTAAATGAATTTAATAAAATTATTATGGATCTGAAGAATATTGATTTTAAGCTTGAGGAAGATGATCAAGCCTTAATTGTTTTGTGTTCATTGCCCATGGCATTTGAAAATTTTGTGAATTTCATGTTGTATGGTAGAAATACTATTTCCTTGGCAGATGTGAAATCTTCTTTGAATTTTAAGGAATTGAGAACTAAATTGAATGTGAAGGGTACTGATAATCAAGCTAGTGGTTTGTTTGTTAAAGGTTCCTCTAGTAAGGATAGATCTAGTGACAGGGGTTTAGAGAAGAACAGTGGTAAATCCAGGGGTAGTTCCAAGTCGAAATTTAACAAGAAAAATATTAAATGTCATTACTGTCATAAGTTTAGTCATAAAAAAAGTGAATATCCTAAACTGAAAAATAAAGAGGAAGGCACTAGTTCCTTTAATGTTGTTAGCGTTGCTGACGAAAAGTCTAACGGCTCAGATATTGTCTTAGCAATTAGTGACTCCAATAGTTGCTTCAATGACAAGTGGGTATGGACTAGGCTTGTACTTTTCACATGTGTCCCAAGAGGGAGTGGTTCACTAATTATGAGCCAGTCAATGGTGGTTTCGTTATGTTAGGGAATGATATGGCTTGTAAAATTGCTAGGATTGGTTCAGTCAGGATAAAGATGTTTGATGGGATTGTCAGGACATTGTCTAACGTCCGACACATCCCAGATTTGAAGAAGAATCTTATTTCTTTGGGCACTCATGATTCTTTAGGTTTTAAGTATAACGGTGAAGGTGGAGCTATTAGAGTCAGCAAGGGCTCCATGGTTGTAATGAGAGGAGATAAGACATAAAGGTGTAACCGGTTCGTTTTTGGATAAAATTTAGGATCAAATCGGTATGTATAGGTTTTGCATTTTTCAAAACCGATTACGCACCGGTTACCCTCCTAAATCGGTACTTTCGATTTTACCAATTTCCGATCTGGTCTGGTCTGATTTTTCAAATTTTTCTAAAATGTAAGTTTGTTATTAAAAATCTGTTTTAAAAAAAAACTAAACCAAAGACCAAGTATATAACTATATACTTATTAATAACTAAACCAAAGACCAAGTACAACCATTTTGTTAACTATAAACGTCCATCTGCTATAGTGGGTTTATATATGCTAGAATATGTATATATATTAATATTATAAGCTCCAATTAATTTCTTCACCCAATCCATATATACCATATACTAAAATAGTCCAACTAACCACTTAATGTTAGCATACGTACCCAATCCTATTTGCATGCATAGGCTAAAATTAATTTCTTACATGTTATTATTCCATATACCAAAACAGTCCAACTAACTAATTAATATTAATTTCTTACATGTTATTATTCCTTATTTTTACTTATTTTTGTTGAGTCCTCCCAGTTTAAACTTTAAAACAATATGAGATGTTGTAATATGTAGATGCAGATGATAAAATCATTTTGGAACATACAAGAGCATAATGAGATTTTTGACTTAGCAGATAATATGCAGATGTAGATGATAAATCAGTTTAAAATAGATGATATGCAATGGAGCAAAGCCACTTCAAAAAGCTTTCATTCAACTCAGAATTTCAGTCTTCAGATACTTAATCAAACAAAACAGACAGAGCTTTAGGCTAATGTGGTCCTTAGAAAAAAAAATAGGAAGTCTGAAACCCAAACATATCATTGCAATTTGCAGATTAAACAACAGAGCTTCACTATTGAGTATTGACATTAGACAAATAAAGATCCTCAAGAAAAATTACCATCGACGTGAGAGAGGGGCTGCTGGCTGCTTGAGACGGTGTGAGTGAGAGCAGAGAGGCCATGAGAGGGCAGAGTCAGTAGAGATGGAGGCTGTGATGCAGAGATGGTGAGAGTGAGACTTGGGAGAGGTAGAGTAAGACGGTGAGAGTGAGACTTGGGAGATAGAGCAGTGACTGAGTGAGAGGTAGAGTGAGAGAGTGAGGAAGACTGAATAGAGGGGCGGGTTAGTGTCCTACCATCTTAGGGTTTGGGAGACTTGGAGCCTGGAGGTGCAAGTTTGGAACAACGCCGTTTAACAATAAATTATAATATCAAAATTATTACCTTTTTTTGTGTGGAAAACATATCAAAATTATTCCTAAATTACTAATAGTCTAATTAGACTAAACTCTTATTCTATAAGTCTATAACAATATTAGTAATTTAGTATAAGTATAACTATAATCTCTATTAGACTATTAGTATTAGAATAACTATATATTGGTATTAGTTATAATGATTTAATATAACTATATTAGTATAAGTTATAACTATAGTCTATATTAGACTATTATTATTAGAATAACTATATATTAGTATTAGTTATAGCTATATAATATAGTAGACTATATAATAGTATTAATATTAGACTATTAGTATAGTTATATTATTATAAGTATAACTATGGTCTATATTAAACTATTAGTATTAGAATAACTATATACTAGTATTAGTTATAACTATATAATATAGTAGACTATATAATAATATTAATATTAGACTATTAGTATAGCTATTAGCTATATATTAGTATTATTTATAGTGATTTAGTATAGCAATATGACTATAAGTATAACTATAGTCTATATTAGACTATTAGTATAACTATAGCTATTGTGAGTTTGTTAATTGTTATATTAGTATTTGTTAATTGTTATAGTGATTTCAATTTATTATAACTATATTATTGATAATATTATAGTGATAGACTTAGTATAGTAATTTATTTTAGTGATAGTATTAGTCTAGTAATTTAAAATGTAATAATATTGAGAATTTATTAGGCCATTAAAATTTAGTAATAATATTTGAGTGATTTTTTTTTGTTATTATTTATTATGATAAAATGTTATTAATAATTTAATATATATATTACGTTTAAAGTATATTATCAATTAAGTTTCATCTTTAGGATTAAACTTTTATTTTATAAATTATAATAACAATAGCTTATATATAATTATATTAATAACATATGATCAAACAAATTACAACTGTTTATATTTATGATTAACATTTTATGTTATAATTTATAAATTATAATATGAAATTATTTCATATATGATATATAATTATATATATTATATATAAAAATTTCATATATAATATATATATTATATATAAAACTTATATATATAAAATATTAATTTATATTTTTTTCCCCAACCGGGCAGGTTCGGTCTAGTCTTGGAAACCATGGAACGGGGACCGGACGGGGTCCAACCTGTTTTTCGGTTACAAGAATGGGTCTTGGAGTTCAAAATCAAGCCAACCGGTCCGATTTTTCGGTTTAAATTTATATCCCTAATAAGATAGATGGTCTTTATTTCCTTTAGGGCAGTACAGTGACAGGTGCAGCTGCTGCAGTGTCTGTTTCAGATGATCCAAACATAGATATCACCTGTTTGTGGCACATGCGTTTGGGTCATATGAGTAAAAAAAGGATATCTATTCTGAGTAAGCAAGGCTTGTTATATGATCAGAAGATAGAAAAACTTGAATTTTATGAATATTGTGTGTTTGGAGAATAGTGCAAGGTTCAGTTTTTTACCAGGGTTCATAGAACTAAGAGTATTGTGGACTATATTCATTCAGATCTTTGGGGACCATCTTCTATTCCATCAAAATGTGGAGCTTAGTATTTGCTTAAATTTATTAATGATTTCTCATGGAAAGTTTGGGTTTATATTTTGAAATAGAAAAGCGATGTATTTGTTAACTTTAAATAGTGGAAGGTTTTGATTGAAATCAGACAGACAAGAAAGTCAAGCGACTTTGAACTGACAATGGTATGTAATTTTGTGTAGATGAGTTTGATGAATTCTGCAAAAATGAAAGTATTTCTAGGCACCGCACATTACATACTCCACAACAAAATAGGGTAGTTGAATGGATGAACATAACTCTCTTGGAGAGAGCCCGCAGTTATTGGTTTGAAAACTCCAAATGAGGTATGGTCTAATACTCCTGCTAATTATTCAAGTTTGAAAATTTTTTGTTGTCCTGCATATTTTCATGTTAATGATGGAAAACTGGAGCCAATGGCAAAGAAGAGCATATTCATTAGATATGCCAGTGGGGTGAAAGGATTTATGTTGTAGTGTACTGATCCTAAATCGCCCAGGTTTGTAATTAGTAGGGATGTTGTATTTGATGAACAATCTATTCTTAATTCGATAAAGGAGTTTACTGTGTCTACAGGTGAAGAACATGGTATTTGTAAAAAGGTGGAGTTACAGGTGAAGCTTCACAGAGGATGTCAGGTGGCATCTAAGATCATGCTATTGCTGATGAGTATGATTTTGATTCTAATATTAACGTATAGGGTGAGTAAAACTACAATATAGGTACTGGTAGACAGAAAAGGCAGATCAGACCACCTTAAAGATATGCTCATGCAGATATGGTGATGTATGCTTTTACTACGACAGAGAACATTGTTGATCAGGAGCCTTCCAGTTATTCAGAAGCTATCAAGAGTAAGGAATCTGCATAGTGGTGCGCAATGATGACTCAAGAGACTGAGTCTCTTTACAAAAATCAAACATGAGATTTGGTTAAGTTGCCAAAGAAGACGAAGATTGTTGGTTGCAAATGGGTCTTCAAAAGAAAAAAGGGTATCCAGGGTGATACAAATGCAAGATACAAGGCACGCTTGGTTGCTAAGGGCTACAGTTAGAGAGAAGGCATCAACTTCAATGAAGTTTTCTCTTTAGTTGTAAAACACAGTTCAATCAGAATGTTACTTGTTATATTAGCATTGTATGACTTGAAGCTAACAACTTAATGTTAAAACATTGTTCCTATATAGTGAGCTTGATGAAATCATTTACATGCATCAGCCAAAAGGGTTCATTGTTGGAGGTAAATAAGATCATGTGTGCAGATTGAATAAATTATTCTATGGTTTGAAGCAATCTCCAAGGCAATAGTATAAACGCTTTGATTCCTTTCTGATTGATTGTGGTTATTTGAGGAGTAACTATGATAGTTGTGTTTATCACAAGTAGTTATCTGATAGTTCTTTCATTTATTTACTACTTTATGTTGATGATATACTTATTGCTGTTAAATGCATATTTGATATTGATTTGTTGAAAACTCAACTCAAAAACGAGTTTGAAATTTAGGTGTTGCAAAGAAAATTTTGGAGATGGAGATACATAGGAATATGAAAGTTGGAAAGTTGTACTTGTCCCAGGGAAAGTACATTGAGAAAGTTCTTGAAAGATTTGTAATGTCTAATTCCAAACCAGTAAGTATACTGTTTGTTATACACTTTAAACTTCTAGCTTCCCTATCTCCTCAGACAGACGAGGAGGAACGGTTCATGGTAAGTATTCCTTATTCCAGTGCAGTTAGTAGTATTATGTGTATAATGGTTTGTACTCGTCCAAATATTTCATAGGCAATGAACGTTGTCAGCAGGTACATGGCTAATTCAAGTAAGACTCATTGGCAAGCCATGAAATAGATACTCATGTATTTGAAAGGAACTTTGGATTTTGACTTAGTATTTGATAGAGATGTTGATTTTAGTTATAGAGTTGTTAGTTATATTGATTCTGATTATGTTGGGGATTTAGATAAAAGAAGATCATTGACAGGGTATATTTTCACTTTGAGTGGGTCTACTATTAGTTGGAAAGCAACGCTACGGACCACTGTTGCTTTATCAACAACAAAGGCATAGTACATGGCAACAGCTAAGGCTGTTAAGGAGGCCATTTGGTTGAAAGGTCTGATTAGTGATTTAAGACTACAGCAGGAAGGAATTTCAGTATTCTGTGACAGTCAGAGTGCAGTACATTTGACCAAAAATCAAATGTATTAAGAGAGAGTGAAGCACATTGATGTCAGGTATCATTTTCTCATAGAGATTGTTACAGAGGGTGTTGTAGAAATTCAGAATATTGCTACTACTGAGAATCCAGCAGATATGTTGACAAAGCCAGTTGCAGTGTACAAGTTCGAACTTTGTTTGGACTTGATTGGTATTCGGGGTCTATGATACCCTTAGGGGATTTAGTGGAATAGTCAGTGGATTCTGTGTTAGGCTTGGTAGAATTCAAGCCAATGTGGAGATTTGTTGAAAGTTGGCTTAGATCATGTTGAAAAAGTGCCTCTTCGGTCTGGCCGCTAAAGTGATGTCTCTACAACTCGAGCGAAGCTCCAACTCGAGAGTTCGTTCGACTTCCGCTTGACAGTCAGCTCGAGCGGGGTACAACCCGAGAGTTTGCTCAATATCCGCTCGATAGTCAGCTTGAGCGGAATGCCAACTCGAGAGTTCACTTGACACCCGCTCGACAGTAAGCTTGAGCGGGATGCCAAACCCTAACGTTTGCTCAAGTACAGCTCGACACTCACTCGAGCGAATGTTCGAAATCTAGGGTCCACCATTTTAGTATAAATAAAAAACGACATTCATTTGTATGGGTTGAGTTTTTCATTTGTTTTGGAGTAGCAACAAAATACAAGAGAGAAGAGAGAGATAAATTCTTTTGTAAAGAATTTTTTGTGATTAAATCTCCTGTACTCTATTTTTGTTGATAGTGAATTCATTAAGACCGACCCCGCCAGTGGACGTAGGCTCACATTGAGCCAAACCACTTAAATTTTGGTATTCTGTGCGTGATTGTCATTATTTTTCTTTTATTTATTTCCATTATGATACATCAAATCAGCCTTTTGATAACCGGTTTATCCCAACAATTTCCTTTACCTCTTATTAAAAAAAACCACATCATATGGTTACTTTGCAATTAGAGAGAACCTTTCAAACACTTTTGTAAGCTTCTCATCCATGCAGCACTAGCCTCGTTTGTTTTTGCAGATCTTGATGAAATGAGAGAAAATGAATTGAGATTAAAATTAAAAGTTGGAAAAAATATTATTAGAATATAGTTTTTTAATATTATTTTTGTTTTGGGATTTGAAAAAGTTGAATTGTTAATTTTATTTTGTGTGAAAATTTAGAAAAATTGTAATGATTAGATGATGAGATAAGATGAGAATAGTTGTGAAAACAAACAACGTCTTAAATATGTTTGGATGTTTAAATTATTTTAAAAGTTTATAAATAGTAGTTAAGTATTTTGAGTGAAGAAGATTTATTGAGTTTTTAAAATGGAAGAGAAAATTTTGAATAACAATATATTTTAAGATAAATATTATATTGAGAATTTTGAAATTAAAGAGATGAGTTAAAAGATTATTTAAATAAAAATTTTTAATATTAATTTTATTATAAAATTTATAAAGATGTATGGACAACCAATCAGTTGATGTAGGGGCTGCTAGGGCCATCGAGGTGGTCCCAAGAGTTTCTAACTTTCTATCAAAAAATATAAAATATATTTTTATTTTTGAATTTTTTAGGTGCGGTTTGGATTGGGAGGAGAGTTGAGATAAGTTGAGATAGTTTGTGAATAGTAGAATAAGATATTTTATAAATATTAGTTTTTAATATTATTATTATTTTAAGATTTGAAAAAGTTAAATTATTTATTATATTTTGTGTAAGAATTTAGAAAAGTTGTAATGATAAATATGAGATAAGTTGAGATAGTTTGTGAATAGTAGAATAAGATATTTTATAAATATTAGTTTTTAATATTATTATTATTTTAAGATTTGAAAAAGTTAAATTATTTATTATATTTTGTGTAGGAATTTAAGAATGTTGTTTTGGGATTTGAAAAAGTAAGAATGCTTGGTGTGAAAATTTGAAAAGATTGTTTTGGGATTTAAAAAAGTAAGGATGTTTATTAAATTTTAGTGTGGAAATTTGAAAAGATTTTTTTGAAATTTGAAAAAAGAAAATATTATTATATTTTGTATAAGAATTTAGAAAAGTTGTAATGATAAATATGAGATAAGTTGAGATGGGTTGAGATGGGTTTTGAAAGCAAACAACTCCGACTTTAAACATTTTCTAAATTATTTTATATCCATTTAAAAAAAAAATTTATAAACTCATCTAAAAGTATTTTTTAATAATTAAGATTGCGTTTGGATGTTAAGATGAATTGAATTGAGTTGAGTTCTTTATGAATAGCAGTGAGTTGAGATGTTGAAGTGAGTAGTGTGGAGTCTATCTAATATGAGTTTAAATATGTTTGGATGTTGAGATGAATTTAACTATATTTATGAAAAGTTGAAAAATATTGTAAGCCTCACATGTAAAGAAGTGTTGAATTGAAAAAGATTGTGGATTTCACATGTAAAGAGATTTTGGGTTGAGTTGAGTTTAATAATTTAAGAGTTGGGTGTTGGAAGTTAGACTCAGCTTAAAATTAGACTAAACTGAATTGATCTCAGTTGAGTCTATGAACCAAACGGGTAAGTAGAAAAAAATAGTAGCTTTTAGGATTGGTTTGGATTTAGAAATGAAATGAAATGGTTTTAGTTGAAAGATAAAAGTTAAAAAAAATATTGTTAGAATATTATTTTTTTAATATTATTACTATTTTAAGATTTGAAAAAAGTTGAATCGAGATTTGAAAATGCCAAATTATTTATTATATTTTAAATAAAAATTTTAAAAATTATAATAATGAGATAAGATGAAAATTTTTTTAACTCGGAATGAACAAATGCATTCTCAATGTATCATTTTTCATTAACGTAATAATGATTATGGACACTTGTCGGCCTAGAAAGGAAAAAAAAAAAAGCGATTGGTGTCTCGAGTGGCGGGAAAGTCGATTGAGATTTCAAAGAAATGAGCATGTTAAGCCTCGGCGTCAAAAGAAAACATAAACGACAAAGTAATCAAGGGTAATTTCGTCCTTTAAGACAAGGCCAAATAGGCACGAAACAAATGATCTTCATGCTCCGTGATTGACACGGAACTCATTTTGGGAAGTTCCTTTTTTTTTTTTTTTTTTTTTACCCCATGAATCGGAGGAAATCTCGGTTCTTTTTGAGGTCTGAATCTCAGATATACTAATAGAGCACGCAAATCTTGTAGCGCTCTGTATCTTTGCTGAAAAAAGAGGGCTAACCTTTTGGTTTTAATTTTTTAAATACCCAGGTGGCTTGAAACGTCAGTCGGTCAATTTGATCGGTAAGGTTCTTCGGGCTCAGTAGCTTTTGCCACATATATATATGTGTTACATACCATACTCGCCACAGAACGCATCAACTTTTTCATTCGTTTTTTTTTTTTCTTTTCTCGTTGTTCTCTCGGAAAATTTCGTGGCTTTTGCATGAAGATACTTAACTAAGCAGTATCTAAGAAAGCTTCTCAATTTTTTTCCCCCTGGAAATTAGTGCAACGCCGAAGTTTTTATGCGGGTTAGTTAGTTTCTCGCATTTCTTAAGTTAGCCTGTGCTCTGCAATGGAACTGTATCAAACTGAAATTTGTTCTTACTTGGTAGTTAGGGCTTTGGTCAGGATTCTTGATGATTGTGTAATTAAAAATGTGGGTAAATAATTCATGTTGATCTGCTTGCCTGTTGTTGTTTGTGGGAAATAAATTAGGGTTTCCTGGTTTCAGAGCTGTGACATTGTGTGATTGAGATCTAATTTGAGCCTTTTATTGAATGCGAAAAATGCATGCTTGGTTTTGGCCTTTTGTACTCTTTTACGTATCAGTTGGTTTGGTCTTGATCGTGTCTATTAGTTTAAGTTAATTCTGTAACTTGGAGTTGTACCTCTAGAAATTCCATTAAGGTGATCCAGCAGTATAAGGTTTTACCACTACAGTTAGCTCGTCCTCTGAACATAATGATGTTGCAGTGGCACGATAAGTGTTATGGGTATGTTGAGAGATTGCTTATGCTGGACGATGACAAGTTTCATTTCTGGAGAAAAAGGAAATGTAGACAAATGTATAATAGGTGGTTAGCATAGATAGTATTCCTCAGGTGTTAGAGGCATTAACTTGGATCTTTATTTTTATAGCTGGTGAATAATCAACGTTGCTCTCATTATGTGTCATAAAGCCTTTAGGTGCAATTTGGTTTGGAAAGAGTGTTTGAAAAGGCTGGAATATGTTTATGTTTGGTATCTTTGGGAAAAATTTTAGGTTCCATTTGGTTCTTATGGGGAATGAAAGAAAGACTGAAGAATTGATTAAGAATGATTTGATTTTAGTTTTCTCTTGGTATTCTTCCAAGAAAGAGAAGGACAGTCAGTTACGGGGTCCTCAAAATGAATATTTTAACGTGCGATAGAAAACCTTATGGAGAGAGAGAATTGCTGCCTCGTGCTACCACCTTAGACCGGCGAGTGACCCCCCACCACCGGCACAGACAAGGTCGATAGACTCTGGCGACCCCGCTGAGGGTCACCTGGCATAGGTCCTAGTGCCGGCGACCTGGTTTTCTTTTTCGCAAGTTTTCTCTATCATTTCTTGGAGACGACGTCGACCACTGGCGAGTGTATCCCCACCACCGTCCCAGACAAGGTTGACGGGCCTCGGCGATAGTGTTGAGGGCCATCCGGTGTAGGTCCTAGCGTCGGCAACCTGCTTTTTTCGCAAGACTCTTTCTCGGAGCTCTCTGACGTTGCGCCCTTGACCACTGGTGAATGACTTCTCCCATCAGCCCAAATAAGGTTGATGGGCTTCGGCGACTCTTTTGAGGGCTCTCTGACGTCTTCCCCTTAGGCCAATCGGGTTTTTTGAGTTGTTTTGAGTCGGCACAGTATTGGTTTTTTTGAGTTGCGTTGAGCCTTTGCCTGCGACCTGCATTTGACTTGATCTACAGAATCCGGCGACCGGGAGTCCATTTTGTGGGCATAGATCTGTTTTTTATCTTAAAAGGATGAAGCGGGAGCAGTAGGAAATAGTGGGCATAGATTTGCAGTGGGATTTGACAATGACGAAGCGCAATGTGGATTCGTCTTAGTTGGAAGGCGAGAGGTGGTTGAAAGTGGAATAAAAAACTTTTGTTTTTACAAAAGAGGGAGGAAATAGTTTTCATATTTCTGAATGTAGCAAAAGGATAGCTAAGTTCATGTGTCTAGGGGGAATGATAGCTTCGTGGGTGGCTAAGGGGATTGAGGATTGTTTAGAACTTATCTGTCATGAAAGGTTCTTCAAAGAGCTAAGGATGGGTAATGGAGTTTTTATCATTCAAAATCATGTTAACTCAAGGGGCAGCTTTGAATTCCGGAATGGAAGGAGGAAAGGTTTATTGGGGATTCCGGAGGGCGCAAATGGCATTGGATGGAAAGGTTTTATGTAGTCCATTCGAAGTGTTACTGAGTCCAAAACCACTATTCGAAGTGGGGAGTTTGTGGATGGAGAAACAGTGGGAAGGCCATCCTCAGTCAAAGGTGCTTCGTACACTGCAGTGTTGAGGTCAATGGCGGGTAGTTCGGCTGAGGTCAGTTCAGCGGCAAAAGGAAAGAGTAAGGCACTTGTAGGAGACAAAGATAGTCAAGTGACATTGGAAAAGGTGGAGGGGGTATTGTGGGATGTCAAAGCTCAATTGAAGGGGGTTATGGAGTAAGTGAGAGATCTGATGATGGAAGTGGATAAGGGGCTGGACTTAGTCGTGGGTATTGGTGGTGGGTCGAGTATGGATGAGGGAGGGCGAGGGGTAGATCTTTCGGGTTTGAAGGCCACAAGTGTGCCAGCAAAGGGCGTCTCAACGCTATCACAGATAGGGTCGCTGGATGCTGGCATCTTTGTCCATGCCAGTGTCATTATGCCTCCTGAGGGAGCTGTAGGGCTTCAGGCACCAGATGCAGATGTGGTTGGTACTTCTCTCCAGGGCTCATCTTTAGTTGAAGACGGGGGTCCCTCCAGGGTCTCGAGTACTTTGGAAGAAAGAGTTAAGCTTCTTTTAGAAGATGCAAACGGGGTTATAGAAGGTAGTGCTTCCCCTACCTATTCTACGGAGGGAGCAATAGGGGTAGACAAAGTGACACGACAAGGATCGTTGGGGGGTGGTGCAAAGTCAAGCAATGGAGATGGAGGGGGGGAATCTGTAATGGTGACATAAACAATGGACAACAACTATATAGCTGTCAAGCAACACTGTGGCGGGAAGGAAACTAATGGTTTGTCGTTGGTGCCTCATGTGGGGGAAGGTTTAGAATCGGGAGTGTAGTTGGGTACTATGGCTGGGGATAATGTTGTTCCCTTGGTTTCTCTTCTTCCGTTAAACGATATAGTAGGTTCACCGTCGGATTGGGTTTTGAATAAAGTTAACGGGCCTTAGCAAATCCTGGGGCTTTCATATGGAGAACAGGGAGAATATGAAGACCAATTTAAAGCTCTACTCACTGCGATAGAGGTGAGTTACGTGCTTGAAACCAAATCACATTTTAAGAAAAGCAAGGAATTAAAGCGTCTTTCATGTTCAATCAACTACAATGCTAAGGGAGGTAGCTCAAGTCAAGGGAAGAATAAAGGGAGGGCATTGTGAAGACAGTCTCATAGTGGGATGTTTGGGTAGAGGATTAGTTTTGGGTAGGTTAGGGAGGTGTGTTACATTCCAATTCGGGCTTGGTGTATTTTGGGTAGGCTTCATGGGATTTTTGGGTCATTAGGGGCTCTCTTGTATGGGTTAGGTGTTTTCTTGTATACGTCCAGTGCACTTGGTTACTTTTATTGATATATATATATAATATTATTACTTATAAAAAAAAATGAATATTTTTTCCTGTCACTTCGTTAAAAAAATAGGAGTATTTGAACTCTCTCTCCAACTTAATGCCATAGAAGCAGGACGTTTCTAATAGTACCACTTGGTAAACATTCACTTGTTTTTGCCTTTTTTTTCCGTGGTCATTTAGTGTGAGTTGCTTATTTTGACTTATGATTTTTTATCATCACTTACAAAAAAACTATCATTTTTATCCTCGGCATCGTAATTTCATTTTTTTGTACATTCATTTTCCCCACGCTTGTAATTGAAGGTGTCCTGTGTCATCATCCTAATTTTGAAAATGGTTTCAAAATTCCCTTCATGGCTTGAGTAACTTTGGTAGACGATCTAAACACTAGTTCTTCCTTTGGGGTATGACTATGGCTTAATAATGGAATAATTGTCTAAAGAAGGGGTCTTCTCACATGCCTAGTAGCATTAAGTATTCCCATGCTTAGAAGAAGTCACCTATTTCCATTTTTTAATCTCACGTAAAGCTGGAAGTTGCTATATGTTTCTTCTCACGAGAAGAATATTTTTACACCTGCTTTTGCACTTGAGTCAAAAAAGCATGCTCAATATATACATGTAGCTGATTTGTTCTTCCTTTGGCACATTTTCCCATGGTCCCTGGGAAGCAACATTGTGGAGAGGCATCATGGGACCAGACTTGTGAAGAAACATTGAGGGCATGTTCAGTGGTGCTGAATTAGCTGTTAGATGATGCATATACATCTTGTATTCCTTAAACTTTAAACAAATCTCAAATCTAGTAGAATGTTGTAATTGATTCTATGGTGACATGTAGAAGGCTGTTTGAGCATCCATTGGAATGTGTGCTTGAAATTTATTCCTGTTGGAGGGAGATTCTCATTCATCCTGTGGCATTCTTTTTATTCAGAATTGTGAACTAATGTGAAATACTGATTGGATATGTTGATCATGGATTTGTAGCCATCAATTCTCCCATTTACAGCCGAAGGGATGGCAAATGATACTCGATCTAGTTGCAAAATTAAGGATAATGACAGTAACAGTTCCAAAGGGAGGCATAGTGTTGGCAAAGAATCGAGTACCTCAGGCTCCACAACATTAGATACATCTGGTTTGAGAAGGTCTACTAGAGAAGCATCATTAAAGAGCAAGATGATTCCAAGCCCTCAAAGTACTCGAAAATCTGAGCGTCTTGATAAGCAGACGCCAACTACTCCTTCAATTAAGAGGAAATCCGAAAGAATTGAAAATAAGGGGACTCCAAGTCCTCCTTCAATCAAGAGGAGATCTGAGAGAATTGAGAATAAGGGGATGGCAAGTCCTCCTTCAATCAAGAGGAAATCTGAGAGAATTGAGAATAAGGGGATGACAAGTCCTTTGAGAGGGGCTGAGAGGAGTAAGAAGATCTCCTTGTCAAGTTCTTCTGGATCAAAAAACTCTGATAAAAGCTTGAGGTTAACAGATATTAAGCAGAAAAAGGAAAAGCGTGTGAAACTGTTGACGCTGGAAACTAAAGAGATTGGAAAAAGTGAAAAAAACGATTTGAAATCTGAACCTGCAAAAAAGAGGAGAATGGATGCTCGTGCTTATAGGGCATTGTTTAAAAAACAATCAAAGAAAGTTACAGCAGCAGGTAACTGAGATTTCTTTTTCCCCTCCTTTAATTTTCTTTTTTGTTACTTGGTGTTGTAAAGTCATACTCTTTTGTGGGAGAAAATGTCCCACAAATTCCAGCCATTAGTGGGATGGAAGCAACAGCTTGAATCTATAATGCTTTGCAACTTTGTGGTAAGAATGGACAATTAGTTTATGCAGTGATTATAAATACCAGGAGAAATGATTGGTCTACACACAATCTTACACAGAATTTGACATGTTGACGCTGTTTAATATGATCTATCAGGTTGTAAAGCTTTTTTTATTGTAAATTTTATCTAAGTATTACATTAAGCCACATCAACATGTAAACTTCTTTGTGTGTAGACCTAATACTTCTCAAATACTAGTTCTCTTATGGTAGACCAGTTGTTTGCAAATAGATTGTTCCAAGGGGAAAGTTTAATCAGTTATGTTGATTATTCTTACACTTTCTGATTGTCTTGTAGCAAATCACAAGGAGTGGAATAGGCTGGATAAGTCCTCCCAGGGAGGTAGCGGTAATCGTGGGGGTGAAGTTGATGGAGTTGATGAGTGCAGTGAAAAGAGAGAGCAGGAACTGAGAGAAGAATCTGTTGGGAGATCTTGTGACACAGCTTTGGCGAGATCAGATTCTAATGTGCATAAATTCTTAGAAAGGTATGACCATTTTCTATGGCTTTGGTGAGGGGTGGCGGTGGGATGGGTGCTTAGATTGTATGCTTGGGATCGTTATATAATGTTTATCTTTCTCTATGCTACTTGGATAAAAAAAAGTCCTGTGTATGGTCTAAAGATTTATTTTCCTGTTTGTTTTTGCTTTTCTTTGTCTTATATATTTTGCAGAGTTGATGATGATTCAACAAAGGAGCAGTACTGTTCTTGCAACACGAGGTTAAACTGGGAGTTATCTGACATCTCTATCAATAAGGTCGGTTTATATTTACTTAAAAAAAGGAAAGGTGTTTACTTTTTCTTTACTTCTTGTTCTCTGCATATGCTTCCACTTCCTCTATTTTCTCGCATTCTCTTGGTTCCCTTATTGGGAGCATAAAAATAATTTTGTAATTCTAGTAATGTTTTTTTTTTTTATGTGAATTCTATTAATAGTTTCTCATGCTGTCTTGGTAGATTAAAATGTAACTTAATCAGATATGAAAAATTTCTTTTCCAGTCTATGCTTTGGTATGATATTTCTGCACCTCTCTATTCATGGCGACCTTCATGTGTCATTTTATTTTTGGGAGAGGCACTTCCATCATTTTGTGGAAGAAGTTGAATAGCAGATCTGATATGGTGGATATTTGTTTTATCTAGTTGTTTTGAAGCCCCTTAGAAATAATACTGTAGCTTTTATAAGAGTCCTAGCAGTTAGATTTGTTGTTATCTTGATATTAGTCTGTAGATTGTAGTTTGTGTGCTAGCATGGCTAGTTATGAAATCAAAGTGAACTGGGCATTTGTACGAGTGCACTAGGGCTGTTCAGGAAAATAGTAGGCCCAATCTGCCCGTCAGACCTTACCTTATAAAGTCGGGCGCTTTATTGGGTTGGTTCGAGTTGAAAATTAAGCAACCTAATAAGAAGGTTGAACAGTTCTCGGTTTAAATGAATTGAGAACCCAACTCACATGATAATCCTATTTTCACTGAAACCCTACTCAATTCAATCCCATCATCTTTGAGTCTCTGTTGCACCACTGACCCCCAGACCCCTTCATCTCTTGCATCACTCCCACCTCATCTTAAAACCCACACTCCTCTTGACTTGGTTGATTGATTTTGATAGCAGTGGGTCAGTGTTGTGAATTCATGCTATTGACATCCAGAGCCCACATGGAGGAAGCTAAATGCACAGAGAACTACCTTGCACACAAACACACACACACTCTCTTTCTCCCTCTCCATTCGAGTCATTAGATCTTTTATCACCTTCTTTATTGTGGATCCATGCCCAAAATTTCAAAGCCTAAATTTTTGTACTCTTTGGGTTTGATTCCTATTCTCTTAAAGCTCTTATCTGAAATATTGTACCTACTTGCCTGCCTGTTTTGGGTATATCATGATCAAAACCCAGGATGGAATTGTTTCTGTGCCTTCTGCATTTACTGATCATCAAGATGGTAGGTCTTATAGCATTCTGCTGCATAGGTCTTTCTGTTGCCGCTTTTTGTTACTTGTGTCTTCATGATTTGGTGCTCCAATTTCTGTGTTAATTAATCGTTCAAATTGTCTTCTGATTATGTGGGTCAAACTAGCTGACAAGAGCCATCTGTTCTTTTACTGCCTCGGTGGGGTTGGATTAATCTCAAGTTGGGCCATGACCTGACTTTTCGGTTGGGTTGCACTCCTGGAGTGCATGAATATAAATTATCTTCTATATGCATAGATAGCAGGAGTGATATTATTCATCAATTTAGTTTTTTTTTGACAAATTATAGATATATTCTATACCCATTAAGTACCAATATGCAATGGGAGGGGGCATCCAACGATCATTTTCTATGAGTGAAAGCATACATATTTGTTCACGATGATATTCTAAGAAGATTCAAATGGAACATTTTATTGCCAAATCTTTGGGTATCCCTGCCCTCTCTCCAAACAAAAATTAATTCTATTATTTTTCCTGTTGCATTTGTGAGAAGGTATCGTTTATGGGTGTTCTTGTGAAAAATAATGATACGTCTCTTCCCAATTTAGAAATAAAGCTTTATAAGAGTACATGCTCCATGGTCTATGAAGCAAAATGTATAATAGTGAAAAAGCATACGTTTATCATTGTAGCAATATGTATTGGACAAGAACTAAAACCTAGAACTACAACAAAACCTATACTACTGATTTTTTTGCTTATAGGTTTTGTCTATAAAATGTTATTTTCTGAATTTGAGTCCTACCTTTGCTTCATATGTTTTCAGAACTTGCTGAACTATTTATTCTTGTTAAATTCACCGGTGGGCTGTACCATGCCAGTTTACTTGAAAACTGTGTATGCTTGTTTTCATATCTTCTTAGATGAGACATTAATCTTTTTGTGAATATCATTTCTCTAAATGTGTTGCATTAGGATAGAGGGAATCCTGAAGCTGCTGTTATGGTTGGTTATTCTGGAAAGTGCATCAGTTGTTTGCAGCAAAAGGAGTCTTCTGTAGATCTTCAATCAGAAAGTGACCAAAATACATGCGTCGTCTGCAAGCTTGGTGGGAAGCTCTTGTGGGTGATCATTTTTTATTGGTTTATGTATGAGGGTTATTGGTTGCTGTGTTAGCATTATTTTGATTTCCATACCAAATGCCTCTTCTCAGATAATGGATAGATATTTATTGCCACATAGTTGTGCACGTGCAGATTGTAATGCAAGATACATACTTTTTTCCTTGAGTTTCATTGATTTTGTGAAATATTGTTCTCTCATGGCTTTTGTTCATTTTCAGGTGCTGCAATGGAAAAGGGTGCAGAAGAGGATACCATCTTTCTTGTCTAAATCCTCCTTTTAACATTCTCCTTCCCCTAGGAGTTTGGCACTGTATTTCATGTGTTAGAAAGAAGATAGAATCTGGCGTGCATTCTGTATCTGAAGGAATAGAATCAATTTGGGATGAAAGAGAAGAAGAGGTGCCAGATGTTAATGGTATGGGCATCATTTATGTTTCTCATCTTGTTTTTTAATTTTCTTAGACTTGGAATAATATTATAAAATGTTGATTTTTGTTAATATGCATTGGCCTTATCGTACTTTATTGTAGGTTTGCAAAAGCAGAAGCAATTTTTTGTTAAATACAAAGGTCTTGCTCATGTTCATAATCGTTGGGTGTCAGAAAGACAGCTACTTCTTGAAGCCCCATGGCTTATTGAGAAATTCACCCACACAAAACAGGTTCTTTATCACTTTGATAATTAAATAGATGATGTTGTGTAGTTGCAAAGTGATGCGTGCTTTTTATGGTAGTGAGATGCTTCTGCATTTGATTTAATTCTGTTCTATTTATTGAGCCTATTTTCCTTGTTCGACGTCTCTACTTTTTTAACCTATGTTTTCCTTAGATTCTTTATGTTTTGGGCATTCATTCTTAAACTAGCACGCTTAGGCGTTGCTCTTACATATAATCCTGTATACTTGGGCTCTTGTGTACTCTTTTGATCAATAAAAATTTGTTTACCGATCAAAAAAATGTTTTGGACATTTATTCATCTCGAGTAATACTATATGCCTAGGTTTGTGCAAACTCCACACAGGCCTTTTGAAAAAAAGTGGGACCCATCGTGAAAAAGTGAGTTTTTCATGTGGGTTCCATTTTTTTCAAAAAGTATGCGTCGGGGTTGCACACTGTAGGCCCATACAAAACTCTTTCCATTCATCTATATTGATAGAGATCCTTGTATGCTACCCTTTTTCTTGTGCAATGCCTTGTGGACCTCCTAGAATTTGTCTGATTTTTCTTACTCACCCTTCCATCCAAAAATGGAAATTGTTACGATAATTGATTCCTTAATTTGATATGTGTTTCCCTTTACGATAAGGATTTTGTTCTTCAGATCACGAGGTGGAAGCATGAGTGGAGTCTCCCACACCGCTTGCTACAAAAAAGATTTTTAATGTCTTCCAGACAGTTTGATGAATGTCATGAGGGGCATGATGGTGATAGTCTACATGGCCAATGCGAATGGCTTGTGAAATGGCGTGGTCTAAATTATGAACATGCAACATGGGAGTTGGAGAGTGCTTCATTTTTACATTCACCTGAAGGTCAGAGTCTAATTCAAGATTATGAAACTCGTCTAAGGAAGGTAAAGTTAACTTGTAATGTAGATAAGGTGCCCCCAGAAACTAGATTTCATATTTTTCATTTTACACTTTTCGTTCATACTTTCTTCGTGGAATTTCTTCAGTAGTTATATGAATAGATGACTACCTGTGTTGGTTGATAGATGAGACTTAGGGCATGTTTGGGTAAGAGATGAGATGAAAATTCTGTAAATAGTAGTGAAATGGTTTGAGTTAAGATGTTTTATTTGGTTTGGGGAAATGACGTAAAAATGGTTGAATAAAAATATTATAATGTTAAATAATGGTTTAAATATAATTTTTGAATATAATTTTTGTTTTGAAATTTGAAAAATTGTATTGATTTTTGTGTTTTATTTGGAAGTTTGGAATAGTTATATTGTTTTTTGTGTTTAGATAATGATTAGGTAATGATCAGATGAAAATGTTGAAGATTTGAAATTGAAAAATGTTGTGTTTGAGTGAGTTTGAGAAAGAAATTATGAGAAGTTTTGATATGACATGAGAAATAAGCAAGGCCTTATTCTGCTGCAAATACTTTTATTCTTGAAAGTACTTGATCCTGTCGTGGCCTTGTGGGCTTGTGTGAGGTTATTAGGATGTTTTCAAGATTTTTAAGTGAAATTAGTCATAAGAGCTGTGCTCATTTCTGGCATGATATATTATGAGTGGATGAGTTACTAAATCTACATTTCTAGAACTTTCCAAGTTGCTGCAAATATGGATATTGTTCATTGAAATATATGGGAGTAACAGGAGGGATTGGTCATTGGAATCCTATTTCCAGCAGAATTGCTCTTGGAAGATTAGATGGGAATTCTGTGCACTTAAAAAAAGTAGCTCTTTGTTTGGGTTGTGGCTTTGTGGAAATACTTGTTGTTTTGATCAAGAGGAAGAGGAAGATCACCATTTCCCCCCAAAACCGCATCTCCTCATTAAGTATATAAGGAATTCCCAACTGGCACGATCATAGGCCTTCAATGTCTATCTTGTAGAGAACCCGAGGCTTTCTGATCTCAACCTATTATCCAGGTTCTCATTAGTAACAAGAATGAGTTGACAACTGCAATCCTGGAATAAGTTGACAAACACTTCTTGCAATTTTTAGGGTGGTGGTAATCTTCATTGCGTCCCTGAGTTTAGTATGTACAAGTTCATAGTTGACTTAGGCCTTGTTTGGTTACACAAATGAGATGAGAAATATGTGCATAGTAGTGAGATAGTTTGTGAATATTAGTGAAATGGTTTGAGTTAAGATGTTTTATGGGATTTTGGGAAATGAGAAAGGAAAAGTTGAATAAAAATATTGTTAGAATATTATTTTTGTTTTGATATTTGAAAAAATTGAATTTCTTTTTGTGTTTTATTTGGAAGTTTGAAAAATTTGTAATGATTAGGTAATGATAAGAAAAAGTTGAAAAGCTGAAAATTCAAAATTGAAAAGTGTTTGTGTTTGAGTGGTGTTTGAATATTGAGATGAGATGAGACCGTAGTTGAGAACCAATCCTTTTGTTTTGGTTGGCCTTACCTTATAAAAAGTCTGGATTTTTTTGTTTTTTTTTCTGATGATAGGAAAGAATCTTGTTTTGTTGATTGGTGGCTAAAGACTTGGGGTTTTGACCAATTAGACCATTCTTTAGCCTCATAAAGGCTCAATTGATTTTTTTTTTGGTTTGCATCGGGTGTCTCAGAAAAGCATCCTGACTAATCCCGGGGTTGCACAAGCCCTCGGCAAGGAGTTCCCCACAGGTGCACCTCAGGTAATTCAGTCCGATTGCCCCAAGAGATTGTTTGCACTCAAGGGGATTTGAATCTTAGACCGGGGGTGGGGGCCCGGGGGGGAGCATAACCCCAAGCCCAAGGCCTTTACCACTTGAGCCAATTCCTAGGGGTTTAAAGGCTCAATATATTAAACTTGATTCACTTACTAATATATTAAGGCGTAACCTGAAACTAGGGCCCATGTCCAGAACTTATGGAAATTATATAATAATACTTTTGACCTGTTTCACTGCTCCATTGAATTTGTCATGTCAATGTGTTCATGTTCTGTTACTGTTTATGTTGTGTGACATTTATTTATCGTTGGTTTATTTTACTTTTCATCTCCTTAACTTTCCCTTTTGGTTATAATCAACTTCCTGCAGGTACCACAGAGAAAAAAAAGTTCTTTAGATAAGTTATCGCAGCTGACGACTGGAGGTTCACCTGGACTCAATAATAATCATCTGTCGTACGTTAACAAGCTACGTGAGTTTTGGGACAATGGCCAGAATGCAGTTGTTATTGATGATCAGGTGAGGTTAATATATGATTCTGTGATTTAGGAGCTTCATTTTTTTGATAAGTAGTGATTTAGGAGCTGCATTGATAGTTGTAATTAAGGATTTTCTCAACAGATGAGATTTTGGTCATATAATATAGAGTTCTTAAGAGTTATGTGATCTGATGAACTGATGATGATGGCTTTTCTGATCTGATTTGAATATATGGGGTAATCTGATCCAATAAGAACCCAATATGATGAAACATCTGATAAAGATAAGCAAACAATAATTTAATGTATAAAAGGTCTTTAATATGTTTGATTGATGTGCAATTTATCTGGAGATAAAGGTTGTATTGAAATAGACTAACTGTGATGTACACTTGTTCTTTTATTTCCCCTATTGTTTCATGGGTCAGATCTCTAGTAGTGACATGCTTGAATTGGTATTTCATTAAAGGACATCCAATGCATTATTAGGTAGCATCAGATATCCTTCCTTTGATATATGATAAACATATTCTTTTTCGTTATTGATAAATGTTGATGGGTTGTTTGGTACCTGTATTTTTTCTTTAACTTTTGAAGGCCCTGAAGATGTTGTGCGTTAGAATTTTTTTACTGTGCAAGTGCTTGAAAATCTGTCCATCTCTCTCTCTTCCTCGCTACATGTTTGCTTTTTTATTCTAAAATTGATATCCTAAGTTATGATATCAATGAGAAATTTGGTCCCATACCTATATAAAAAAAAATGAGAAGTTTGGTCCCATAGCATATTTCATTGTTTATTATTTAGATGTGTTAAAATTTCATTTTCAGTGGAGCTGATCATTCTTTGTTTTTCTTTTTTGCAGGAACGCATTATAAAGGTGATTGCATTTATATTATCGTTGCAGCCTGATGTTTGTCGACCATTTCTCATCGTCTCAACTTCTGCGGCACTATATTCTTGGGATCAGGAATTCTTGCGTTTGGCACCACCTCTTGATGTTGTGGTTTATAGTGGAAACAAAGATATGCGTGAAAGTATTAGGGCACTGGAGTTTTATGACCAGGGCGGTTGCCCATTGTTTCATGTACTTGTAACCACACCAGAAGTTATAATGATGGTATATCTTTGCAGCCAGCATGTTCCATTTCACGTTGAAAAATTCTATTGGACTTAATGTGTGCAAGTTGTCTTAAGGATGGGTTATTCTATTGGTTTAGATCAACTCAAAGATTTTGTTTTTCTTTTCTGTTATCATAATGTGTGGTATATCTACCCTTTTAACAACTGCACGTCCAAGGTTGTATGAGTAGCGATTGCATTCTAGAATGTCAGTGGTATAGGTTTTCCTGGCTTCTATCAGGAAGAAAGGCCTCTTCTACTTGCAAGTTTTTCAATTTTCACTTGCCATGAGCTGTCTTGTTTATGTTGTTTGTGTTGTTTGGCAGGATATTGATATGTTGGAATGCATACGCTGGGAAGCAGTAATAGTTGATGAGTGTCAACACTCTGTAATTTCTTTACATATGGAACACATCAAAGTGCTGCATGCTGATAGGAGACTTCTTGTTGTCAATGGTCAACTAAAGGTTTGTTTCATGGATTTTATTTTTGTGGATAATTATATGCATACATATCTATATATCTAGACGCCCATGTATGTGGTTATTATTTTTCTGATGGGCTTGTTTATGCAATGCTGCTGGAGTTTGCAGGATACCAAAGAGGAATACCTTAAATTGCTGTCTTTGCTTGATTCCCAGAGTGATTTGAATAACAGTGCATTAATAACCAGTTCCAATGACAATATCAGTAAATTGAAGGAGAGGTTGTCAAGTTATATTGCATATAAATCCAAGTTAGACTATTCTAGGTTTTTGGAGTATTGGGTACCTGCACAGTTATCCAATGTGCAGATTGAGCTGTATTGTGCTGCCCTACTCTCGAACTCCATGGCACTTCGCTCAGTTTCAAAGAATGGCTCTGAGGCTATCCGTGATATTCTTATCTCTTCCCGGAAGGTTAGCTTGATTTAACATACTGCATTAATCACATGGATACACGAGATCTAGATGCTATTTCATTTAACTTTGTAGTCCCCCTTATTCTTGTTGTTTGACTTTGCGCAGTTTGAAGCTCATATGAACAAATTGTATCAGTTTTTGTTATGCAATTACAAGTCAATTTTGGATGGGAATGGTTATAGATCTGTAGATATGATCCATGAATTATGTAATATAGAGAATTTATAAAGGTTTATAATTTGATTTCGATCGTTCATAATTAGTAATTTGACTTTTAAGACTTGGCAAAAAGATGTAATCTAGAGAATTAAAAAGGTTTATAATTTGATGTCCATCATTCATAATTAGTAGTTTGACTTTTAGGACAAAAAAATGATTAGTAATTTGACTTTTTAAATTTTCTTAGTAAGTTGTATATAATTTGAAACTCCAGAAGGTTGGGCAATGGTGACCTAATTATTTGTTTCGACATTACCTTATTTCTTGTCAATCTGAGTTTGAAGTTATCATCATTTACTTATTTTATATTTGAGTTTTGATGTGAATGCATTATACTTACAAAAAAAAGAAAGGATGTCTGCATTTCAGTTAGCCTAGTGAGTAATAAATCTTTGCAATGTCTTAACTCTTTTCATGTATGTTTGTTATTTTCTTTAATGGTGGTTGGATTTGACAGTGCTGTGATCATCCTTATGTTGTGGATCCATCCCTACAAATCTTGCTCACTAAAGGCCTTCAAGAAGTTGCGTTTTTGGATGTTGGAATAAAAGCAAGTGGAAAGCTACAACTTCTTGACATGATGCTTATGGAGATGAGAAATCGAGGTTTAAGAGTACTTATTCTTTTTCAGGTACAAGGGTTGTTTAACCAATGCATATCCTTTGTTCATTCTTTTTCTTTTTTTTGTTTTTTAATTACCGATCAAAAAAAAAAAAAATTCTTTTTTGCATGAACTTTTGCGGTACTCTTTCGTTGATGCTTTGTTGACTATTGTTGTATGTCATTATATTTCCATTTTCTTTTATAGCAATTGTTGATATTATCTAGCAAAACATTTTTTTTTGGATAGTTTATTATCTAGTAGAACCTTGAATAAAGTAATTGATAAGTAATCAATTTCTCATTTAAATGAGATCTCTTAAAGTTTGGATGTGTGGTAGGAAGTTGGTAGATTTTTTTAACAGCCTTTTCACTTGCAAGCCGATATGGAGGACACAACCTCTGCACCGCTGGCATGGCAGGAGTTGACTTGCAAGAGAAGTTTAAAATTCTGAATTTTAAATTTTCTCAACTTGACATGTCAGTGTGCCCTCCACATTGGCTTGAAAATAGAATATTTCTTCTTCAAATGTATGATTCTTTAGGTTTAGGAGTCGGTAAATTTCAGTCATTTGCGGATTTTCTGCATGTATTATATTATGCCAGGGCAGGGCTCTTATCATGGGCTATTCACTAGTTGATGTGGCATTAATGTGAGGCTGATAAGGCAGTCAATGCGTGTGACACAAAGCTCAATTTTAATAGACCATGTGACTTGCCCTCGATTTCAATAGGCCTTGTGTCATGACTTGATGTAAGGAATGGTTTACATGTCATGTGCATTGCACTGTCATCATCCAATTAGTGCAATGTCAATTAACGAGTACATCATGTCATAATAGGGGACCACTTTATTGATAAAAAAGGGTACAACTTGATATTTTTTGGAACGTCAATTGGACTCCTGTCCGAATTGGATTATGTTTTAAAGGTTTAAAAGGCTTTATTTTGGAAAACATGATAACACAAGTATCAAATCAAAGCCACTAACAACTGAAGCGACCAAAAGGTTATTTCTTATGTTTTTATATCAGTCATTGTAGTCAATGGCAGTAGCATGTTCTAGAAATTCCATTATGTTAGACTACAGCACTGAATATATACCGTGCATTGAGTTAGAGTCTGTATAATAACAAAGTGAAATTAAATCTTCAAATACCTCGTGACTATAGTAAGTTACATAGAAATATTCATCTCCGGGTGTGTGTGTTTGCACTCATGCTGGACAATGCGCGTTTTATGTTTGCTATTATAGTGTCTTATCACAAAGTTTTTATTGACAGTCAATTAGTGGTTCTGGAAGGAATTCTCTTGGAGATATATTGGATGACTTCCTACGGCAAAGATTTGGTCTAGATTCATATGAACGCCTTGAAATGGGTGTTCTTCCTTCTAAGAAGGGAGCTGCTTTGAACAGGTTCAACAACAAGGAGTCTGGGAGATTTGTGTTTTTATTGGAATCCCGTGCTTGTTTTCCCAGCATCAAACTGTTATCAGTTGATTCTGTGATCATTTTTGATAGTGACTGGTCCCCCATAAATAATTTAAAAGCTCTGCAGAGGATATCACTCGATTCACAGTTTGAGCAGATAAAAGTATTCCGGCTGTATTCATCCTTTACTGTGGAGGAAAATGTTCTAATCCTTGCGAAGCAAAATAAGTTCATTGATAGCTTACAGAACATAAGCCGGAATACTTGTCATATGCTGCTGATGTTGGGGCTATCCCATTTATTTGATAGTTTGGATAAGTTTCATGGTGCCAATACCCCAGCCTCTGCCGCAAGTATTTCGTCTGAACAATCACTTTTGAAAGATGTAGTGCAGGAGTTTTTGTCCATACTTCTTGAGAATGGTGAAGAAACTGCCACAAGTAGCTCATCTATAATTTTGAAAGCTCAACAAGTTGGAGGAACCTATAGCACGAGTTCTCCATTGCCTGGTGAGCTAGTTCCACTGTTGGATGAATCGCTACCCCAATTTTGGGGGAAATTGTTGGAGGGAAAGCAGCCTCGATGGAAATATCATTCTGTTTCAACTCAGAGGAGTCGGAAAAGGAGTCAACCTGAGTTATCAAAGAGACCAGAAGTTGAGAGTGATGTTGTAAAGAAGCAGAAGGTGCTCAATAATAACATTGATCTGCCCTCTCTGAAATCTGGATTAGAGAAAAGATTAATTGCTGGGGACAAGGAAGGTAAGTGGGTGATGTAACTGACAATCGCAATTTGTCTTTCAATTTTCTATTCTGCTTGATAGGGCTTTTGTTGGTGCATTGAAGTTCTATTATTGTTTGGGAAGGATTGTACATCTCCTTAATCCTAAAATTTTAGATGTTCATGGCATCTGTTTCTTCTGCAGGTTTGGAAACTGCGAGTCAGTCAAATGATAACCTTCACGCACACCATGCTCCTACTGCACATCGGTCACCTAATTTTATCTCAGAATTCTTGGAAGGTATCAAGATTGAATTTGACAAGCGAAGAAAGTTGGGTGATGCTCAGAGTAGTCTCCATCTTCTTCTGAAGCCACAGATAGAAAAACTTTGCCAAATTCTACAATTCTCTGTATGAAACTCATTCTTCTAATAAGGTTTTTGTGTGAATTGAGCTGCCATTGTTTCATTTCCTTGACAATGGTTTTACCCATTTTGTTCTCTAATGACGTTGACACATTTTTTCTTATGCAGGGGGTTGTCAAGGACATGGTTGAAAAGTTTCTCGAATATGTTATGATTAATCATTCTGTCAACCGAGAGCAAGCAACTATGTTGCAAGCTTTTCAGATATCTCTGGTTAGAATCTCTTTTTCCAATTCTCTTTTTGGGAAGTGAAGAATATTCTCTCTCTCTCTCTCTCTCCTTCCAAACCCATTGTCTGTTTGTAAAAGTATCTTTGAAATTCGCTGAGAAAAAAAGCATCTGTCATATTCTGAATGATGAAATATAAATATTGGTCCTTTTATCAATGAATATTAGAACATTAGACGTATTGATCCAGAAAAATAAAATAATGTTATATGTGTACTTTTTTTTTTGTACCAACTAAGAAATCATTGTTATTCATGGATTCTTATTTTTGTTCATCCTATTTTATTTACTTTGGTTGAAAGCTCATTTGTTTTATACATCTCGTGTTTGTATTCATTACCACTTCATCATACATGCTTTTTCCTCTGGTAGCCTTAAAAGAAACAACGAAATTGCTTTTTTTTATGTGGAGGTATTTATGTTAATGTGTGTTGTTTTGAGGAATGGACTCAATCAAATCATTGGGTTGACCAACAACACTCAAAATGAATCATTGAAATGGATCATGCCTAGCCCTTTTTTAGGGACATAATAAATTATATAATATAGTGTTCGAGTGTTTAAATGTTTCCCAGCGTTGATGTTTTATATCATCCCTAGGTGCCCTCTTGCCAATTCTTTTATGCTTGTATATTTTGACTGATTTAACCTGCAATATCTCTTGCAACATCTGCAACAGCCCTGCAGTCCCCCCCTATGTGCTTGACCTGCCGGAACAATTTCTTTCGATTCATGTGTTTAGGTTGCCTGGAACTAATGTCCTGTGTCTAAATTATGGATCTGAAAACTGTTCAGGGTGAAACTTTCAGTCTTTTTTGAGGCTAGCAGTAAGCCTAAAAGCGAGGCACACGTGTGTTAATCCCAATTTAAATTGGGATTTGGTTTATTGAATCTGAAAAATAAAATTTATGCATTTTTTAGTTTCATTCTATGCATGCAAAATGAATGATAAAGAGATAAAGATGATCATTGGGTTGAAATCGAAGTCCAAATATCATGTTTTGTTCTTGTCCAAATTTCATATTTATTCTGGTCCAAATTCCACATTGAGTTTTTCAAACATATTGGCCTACCTTGCAACTTTCTGCATAAGTTGGTCAAGTACATAAACAATCTTTGGGTTTTGCATATTGATCTTTTTGCTCCCTTTGCTTTTAGTTTTTTTAGTAAGAAACCCTCCGTTAACATGGCATGCCACATGTCTACACTTGGCCTATCATTTGGTTAAAGAGTTATAAAAAAGTATAAAATTAATTTAAAAAGTTAAAAAATTATTACAAAATTTTTAAAATCAGTTAAAAAATAAACCAAAACCTAAATAAAAACTGAAAAAATAAAAAAAAATCTAATGCAATTTTTGAAAAAGCCAAAAGAAAAATTGAGAGGGGCCTACAAGGGCTGCCATGTTGAGAAGGGATTTGCCTAGCCATGTTTGTCCCCATTGCGTGGGGTCTGGAAAATGTCCTGGCCCCAGTGCAGCACCGAGGCCTGATTTAGTGCTTCCAAAAAGGAAAGTCAGACATTTTAGTTGGGATGGAGGGAGTACTATATCAAACTAATCACACTTTGCTTTCCAGTTGTCTCTCTCTCTGATTGATGTATAGGCGCTTCTTTGTTTTACTTGTGTGTAATGCATGCCCAGATCTGCACCTGAGCTGCTTGTTTCCGGTTTTCTGCTAACCAGCTTTGTGAGTCTTTCAGTTGAGTAAAATTTTCATTCAGCCAAATTTAAAGTATAGCAATATTTGAATGTGATTAATGATTATATATTTTACTATTGTACGGGGCTTGTGTGTTCATGCAATTTCTCTCTCTCTCTCTCATGGTACTACTTTGGCATTTCTAACAACCTACTTTACTGGTGTCTTGTTCAAATTCAGTGTTGGACTGCAGCTTCCTTGCTAAAGCACAAAGTTGACCATAAAGAATCTCTTGCACTTGCAAAACAGCATCTAAATTTTCTCTGCAACAAAATAGAGGTGGACTATGTTTACTCATTGTTGCGGTGTCTGAAGAACATATTTCTATACCGTACAGGGAATTTACAAATTGCAGACTATCCCAATGTTTCCAACTTACCAACGAAAGGTGTTACAAAGGACCACTCACCTACAAGGCTTCCACAGTCAACAAAATCTAACCTGCAAGAGGAGAAGGCAGAGGTTGAAGCCTGGTCACAGCATCTAGAATGCTCTGATAAACATGTCCTTCCACAGCGTGGATTGGCGCTCGAATTGAAACTGGCACTAAAAGATGCTTTGAAAAGTATCAAAGAAATTCAAAAGAAGTGTAACAAGCAGTGGAACAAACTGATTCAGAAGCAACAGGAAGAAAAGGATGAGATTAAGACGACTACTGAGGAACAGAAGGCACAGCTTGAAAAAGAGCGCAGAATGAAATATGCTATAATCCGTACTATGCACAGTAACGTTTCTATGAGAATAGATAAGCTTAAAATATTGGATAATGAATATGATAAAAGAATTGAGTTACTGGAACAACAGATGGGGAAACGCCTAAAGCATCTTGAGGAAATGCAGCTGGTTGCTAGGAGAAAGGTGCTTGAGAGGAAGGACCACTGGGTGGAAGAAGTGAAATCCTGGGCTCAAGTTGAACTGTTATATAAGATATCTTCAAATGAACCTGGAAATGGGGTGAAATGCTTGAAGACGTGTGAACGAGTTACAGCTCTTGATAGTCCCAAGAGCGTTTCAATTGCTTCTGGTCATCTTTCAGAAGAGCATAGCTCTGACAGAACTGTACTTGCCTTACCCGGTAATGGATTGGGATTATCTGGAACTCCAGAACCTGTTCCTAAAAAAGCTTTTACAGCTCTTGATAGTCCCAAGAACGTTTCAATTGCTTCTGGTCATCTTTCAGAAGAACATAGTTCTGATAGAACTGTAAATGCTTTGCCAGTTTATGGATTGGGATTCTCTGGAACTCCAGAACCTGTTCCTAAGAAAGCTGTAGTATGTAGCAGTGCTGTCGAAACTCCAGCTCACCTGTGTGGGCCTGATGGTGTGAGTGATGAATTAAATATTATGGCTTCTGTGGGTGTGACGCATACTGGGTCTGAGAACTGCAATGGAGCTGGCAGTTCAGGTGATGATCAAGTTAATTTTGACTCTGTTAATTCTTGTGGCAAAGAGCATAATCCTAATGAATTAAATACCATGGCTTCTGTGGGTGTGGCACTTACTGGGTCTGAGAACTGCAATGGAGCTGGCAGTTCAGGTGATGACTCAGTTAATTCTTGTGGCAAAGAGCATAGTCCTAATGAATTAAATACCATGGCTTCTGTGGGTGTGGCACTTACTGGAAAAGAGCATAATCCAGATGAATTAAATACCATGGCTTCTGTGGGTGTGACACTTACTGGGTCTGAGAACTGCAATGGAGCTGGCAGTTCAGGTGATGGTCCAGTTAATTTTGACTCTGTTAATTCTTGTGGCAAAGAGCATAATCCTGATGAAGTCGTCTGTAGCAATCCAGACACAGAAGTCCCAAGGGAAGTGCATGAAACTGTCAGTTCCAGTGATGGCACTGAGAAGTTTCCTACAAGTCCGTCTGGAGAACAACTGGCCGAAGGATCCTGTGTCCCAGATGAAGGGATCACTATAAGGGTGTCAGAGACTGTCAGTTCCAATGATGATCTTGAGAATCTTTTCTCAGTCAGTGCACCTCCATCTGATGAACAAATTCCTGATGGAGCCAAATCAAGCATGCCTGATAGAGAAACTCAACCGGGAGAGTGTGAAACTGCTCCTCATAAAGGAGTAGAGGTTGATGAAACCAACAATCAGAATGATGGAGCATCTTATGTTGCCTCAGATAATAATGTAGGTTCCATTTTAGATAGGTTTTCGGTCTTAATCAAAATAGGTCAGGGTCCTACAGTTGACCACCAGGATGTATCAAGTGATGCTATCAAGGAGAGCACTCGTTCTCAGGAGCTTTCTCTGGTAAATTCTCCTACACTGCAGCCCACGACAACCATGGCTCAAGGTGGCCCTGTGCCATTCTCTCAGGTATCTTTATTCTGCTTCAATAGTATCCACTGAAATGATTAAGAAGATGCTTGTTTTATTTCCTTAATGAACCAATCAATATACGTACACAGGCAGTCCAAGATGAATGTACTCCACCATCCACATCTGCCCATACGCCATTTGGAGACTCACTGGCTAATGAGATGCAGAATACTTCAGAAGAAGTTGAACCTTCAGGATCCCATCGGGTTGATGCTGGGCCCTCTAATCAATTGAATCATGAAACACCTGCAATTGAGCCTGTACAGCAGATACAGCTGTTATCATCTGCAGATTCACATTCTGGAAACAATACTTCTGATTTACTTTTAGATGGTGGAGGTGAACATCAGCTAAACTTTGAAGGCCATACATCCTACCAACTTACTCAGGCTCCTACGCAATTAGGTGAAAACCTTATCGAGTTTCCAGATCAAGCTGTTATGCAACCATCAACTTCTTATGCATTGTTGTTGCCCATTGAGGCACCTGTCAGTGGCTTGGGGACACATTTTTCAGATACAAGGACTATGCCCATCGCAACAGATATTAGTAATCTTCCTATACAAACTGCACCCCCAGTGGCATCCCGCATACCTATGTATTTCTATCCAGACCCGCTTCAAACTGAGTTGGAAAGAATACGTAAAGAAACCGACCAATTTATCAAAATTCATGAAGATACAGTTAGTTTTCCAATTTTCTTAGCTGCTTGATTTAGTTTTTGTTTTTAGAATGAGAACAAAGCTGCTTGATTTGGTTGTTATTTACTTTATTATCTAATGGCTCAAAAGTTCTTTTTCAACTTTTGAGCAGAAGTTGCAGCTCAAGTCTGATTGCGAGAAGGAGATTGAGGAAGTTGTTGCTCAAATTCGTAGAAAGTATGAGACTAAAATTCGGGATATGGAAGCCGAATTTCTTGTTAAAAAGAAGGAAATGGATGCAAATCATAATGGAGTTCAGAATAGTAAATTTTTGGCTGAGGCTTTCAGGTTTAAATGCATGGATCTCAGAGGACCTGGTCCATCAGGAATGCAGCTAGGTATCTTATAGCTCACTCCTTTTGAATAGTTAATTTCCATTCCTTAGTTGGCTACTCGAATTAGTTGTTAGATCAGTACCTTTGTTCAGTTAGGCTCTGTGCTTGGCCCAGAACAAAGCCAGACACAGTGAACTATTTTAAAGAATGAAAGCAGAAATCTATGAGGATTGGAAGGCATGAAGAAGAGGCATGTTGTATAAATTTTATGCTTTTAAAAAATGATTCAAAGAAATTGAACTTTGGATAGTATCAACTTACAAAATTATCTAGGAAAATGCATCTGTTTTTTTATCAAGAATTTTTTTTTTTTTGATAAGTACTTTATATTTCTTTTTCTTTTTTTTTTTTATAAGTTAAAAATTTATTAAACACAATGTAATAGGCGAAGCCCAAGTACACATGAAGTATACAAAAGAAACACCTAGTTACATTATAATATCTATAAAAGCGAAGACAACAACTCGTTTACAGCCCCTTGAGTACAATAGCAGAGAACCAGCTAAGCAGAGTGCTGATAAAACTTTCAAAATTCATCTATATTGCGTTCCCTATCATTAAAGTACCTCTCGTTTCTTTCCAACCAAATACACTACATAATACACAGAGGCATCATTTTTCATGCTGCTGCCACTTGGGAACAAGTATGCATTTGAAAGTTGGTCCAGCTTGCTAGAAAATCGACCACTGTTTTTGGCATAACCCAGCTCAGCCCAACCCTTCCAAACACTCCATCCCACAGCACTTTAGCCATTTCACAATGGAGTAGATGGTTCACTGATGCCGCTTCTTTCCTGCACATAAAGCACCAATCCATAACAATCATTCCGCGCTTCCTCAAGTTATCTATAGTCTGAATATTCCCTATTGCTGCTGTCCATACAAAAAAAGCCACCCTAGTCGGAACATGAGCCTTCCAAATCCTCTTCCAAGGAAAGCAAATATGGTGCTGATTTAATAACACCTTATAGTATGACTGAACTGTTAACTTTTTAGAAGCTGTTTGTCTCCAGCATAGTTGGTCCCTGCCCTGTCTTCTTAACTCCACTGAATACAACAATCTGAAAAAATCAGTAACCTCCTGTACTTCCCAATCCTGGGCAGATCTGGAGAAACTTACGTCCCAATGCACCACTCCATTGGAAAAACCCATCAACTCTGAAACTGAAGCTTGCTTATTAGTCGCCAATCTGAAAACAACCGGAAAGGCTCTAGACAAGTGACCTCCTCTGAATCTGAAGCTTGCTTATTAGATATGGATGCATGCTCTTAGATCCAAGTGACACTTATTTCACGTGGATTTGTGTCGTGATGGATTCAGTTCTAGCAGTACAAAGCTGATCTGTTTGTTCACAGTACTGGCCAAGGTTAATTATTGGTATATGTAATTATCTACTAGTTAACAGTGTAGAAAAATAAAAGATGCTGGAATCCATATAAACTGATTATCTCATGAAACCAAATAAAACGTGTATTGTGTTGTCTATTGGGCAGCATATGTTGCTCGCTCTTAACTGCAAATGGAATTAAATTCCATGAGATTTTATTCGATATAAATGTTGTTTGAAGATTTAACCAAACATGCTATCAAGATTGATGGCACCTCGCCTATTTTCAAGTATAATGAAAAAACTTTCATAATTATCATATCAATATGGGTCAGTCAATGATTAAGGGCCGTATATATGACAGAAAATAAGGTAAAACATAAACTCAATGCTTCTTTCTGCTCAGAAGTGACTGACGTTTTTGGATACTTGCATGTGGTATGTTTAAAAAACAAGATATACACTGGTTAGTTCTATAGATGGTCTTACTTTTTTTAAAAAAAAAATGGATTAGGTCCAATTACTTGAGGTTTGCACAACCTAGCAAGTTTATCACCATATTTAGGAGTGTTAACATTTTTATATATATTTTGTACTGCACATAGTAGATCTGGGGTATTATGAGTGTAATATCGTTCTACATTCAAATAGTACACAGTATATATGAAATGTGTTTTGGAAGAGAGAAACAAAATAAAGTTAGCGCAAAAATGTAAAAGAAAAGGTTGAGAGAGAAAGGGCAGATAACATTCGTTATGTTGCTGCTTCCTTGAGAAGGCAAATAAAAAGGTTATGGAATATCTTGTGGCTCATCATAAAAACATTTTGGCAGGGGATTATCTTTACTAATACTAGAGCTGTTTCTTATGTATATATGTATGCATCTCAAATTTGCCTGTAATATTTCTATCCTCTTTGGAAGCAAGCTTTGTGAATATCTATTATTTAAGTAGACAATATCGATGTATTTCATGCATATTGAATTTGCATTTATTCTAGTTTTCGCTTTTCTCATGTTCCTTGCAGATGTGCATTCAAGTTTAATGCAGCACCTGTTTCAGTCACGGATGCAGCAAAATGTGCAAGGATCTTTTATTTCTGTTCCGTCCTCAGCCAGCGTTTCTGCACCTAGCCTTCAGACTACCAGCACACCTGCATCCAATCTTCAGAGAACCAGCGCACCTGCATCCAACCTTCAGAGAACACCACATTTGGGTGGCCCGCATATTGCATACCCACCTGTCCAGGCTTTTCACCATCCATCTGCATCTCTTTCTAGTATTCCTCCAATTAATATCTCCATCTTCCCTCCTCCCACAGGAAATCTTCGGGTTGGCAGTGAAATACGTGCTCCAGCCCCACACCTGCTTAGGTCTACAGCCATGGCTGCAACGAGTCCGCCTTCTCTTCCACGTGGACAGCCTAGTCACCAGGCACCTAGCAACACTGCTACAGCCTTACCCTCGCTTCCCCATCCTCCACCCATAATAGCAGAAGCGCCTGCATACCTATATGGTCCTCACAATAGGCCCCAGCTGCATGAAACATTTCTTCCTACATCTCTACCTCCCTTTGATCTTCTCATGGACATTGTCAGTCGACCTGATTTGCTCCAACAACGAGATTTGCACACATACTCTGACTCCCTGAATCGATCTGCTCCGACAACTAGTACGGTGGTTAATGCCGTACGTACAGGTGGAGGCCCTGACCTTGTTTGTTTATCAGATGATGATTAGCAGTAGCCGGGTATATAATATTTTGTGACAAACTAACTCCCCGCCATCAAATACCGTATTGAAGCATTTTGCATTTGAGAAACTGACTTTTTTCCTGAAGAGAGCTTGTGGAGAGAGATGGCCTAGTGAGAAGGCAGATATGGGGTAACACTAATTCTCCAAATTTTGTGTTGTAGAATGTAAGATACTTGATCTTACATTGTTGAAATGGTTGGTCTGTACATAGGTGATATGTAGAAAATGTTGGAGATATTAATTTATCTGAAAAAAATACAATGCATGTTTGGAAAATGTGTATAATATTCATCTGATATGGCGAGTAGGAGGGAGCTCTTAGGTGTGGATTTCTTACTAGTTTTATGAAGGGGTCTCTGACTCTCTATGGTGCAACCTACAAGATTGAAGTGCGTTTTAATTTAGGAAAAAGCTATTTGACCCGAGAAAAAACTGAGCGATTGTGTTTTTTTAAAAAAAAAAAAAAAAAAAAAATTATCGGTCCAAACTATCGGTCCTGGTAACTCTTTAATTGACTCTGATTAATAAAGTGTTTCGTGATATGATACTTTTTAATTTTGAAAAATTGTTTTTATCGGTTAGTATTCATTATTCTACGTCTCATATCTTATAAAAATACTCGTATATTTTATGAATAAAAAAAAATTACGTCATGTGTGGGGTGTGTGATGTAAACAGTTGTTGATTTGTAGTGAAAAGAATTTTACTATACAACATCCACCACACTCCATGTTTTACATTTTTTAAAATTTTAAAATTTTTTACTATTTTTAAATTTTTGTTTTATTTTTTTTAAACTATTTCAAATTTTCTATTCACTATTCATACAAAACTATTTGATAAAAGAAAAAAATTAAAAAAATTAAAAAAATATACAGAGTATGGAGTATGGGTGAATAGTAAGAGGTTGTTGAGATTTTTTGATTTGATAGTTTAATAAGTATTCGTGTTTGTAAGACGTTACGTGAAACATGGCCTATTTTTCTGATATTTTTGCCAACACCATTGTACTTTTGAGTTTGCTACGTGAGTCAGATTTATGTGTAAAGGAATTTTCACGTTAAAAAGCAAACGCATGTTTATGTATAAGACGTAAACCCAAATGCGCATTACAAAAAAGGAATGATAATGACCATATGTTTTGACCCAAAAAGTGGGATTGATTGGATAAAGACAAGGAGAAAGCTAGAGCCACCGACATTGGGTACCGAGGATGGCTCCCGACTGAGGTGGCTGGCATTTTTTTTTAATAAAAAAAATCTTTTAAAAAAAGAAAAAATTAGACAAACGATGACCAATGAAAAAAGTTATTTATTATTTATATACAACATGATTTATTATTTTTGTCATATTATTTAAACTAACATATTTACATATTAATACATGTATTTAAATAAAATAATAAAAATGATAAATCACATAGTGTGTGTGATATAGGAAATGATAAGTAGAATTTTTTCGATAAAAAAGAAAAATGTTATTTATCATTCTTATCACATATCAATATGTGATTTGTCATTTTTATTATTTTATTTGAACTAATATATTTATACGTCAATATATGTATCTAATAAAAAGATAAAAATAATATATCACATATTGATACGGTGGGTAGAATTAGTCATATTTCATTATAGATTTATTTTTTATTTTTATAATTAACAGTAACCACATGCCATGTAAGTCGGGAGGATTCCTCCTCTGTAGAACTACCCGTCAAGACAATAATGCAGTGTTCTAGAGGGCTAGATTTGTATTAATGGCAAACCATGCACGTTGAATGACAAAAATAGGGAGAATGACAACTTATTATTGTACAGATTTGACTCACCAACTAAACTTTTCGTAATCTTATTATTATTTTTATATTTTTTTAATGGATAAAAAATTCACTTTTGACCGCACTTGTTTCGTCTCTCTCCACTTTGATGAGATTTTTTTTTTTTTTTAAATATTGGCATAGGATATCCAAAAATGTACAGGCCCGTATCTATTTAGATTGAGAAATCATTTTATTTTATTATTATAATTTTTTTTTTAAATCATACTTTTCAAATTTTTTAAACTATTTCAAATTTTCTATTCACTATTCATATAAAAAAAATCATATTTTTTTTTTTAATAAAAAAATCTTTTGCTTTTTTTTTTTAATAAAAAAATCTTTTGCTTTTTTTTTTTTTAATTTTTATAATTAACAGTACCCACATGCCATGTAAGTCGGGAGGATTCCTCTGTAGAACTACCCGTCAGTGTTCTAGAGGGCTAGATTTGTATTAATGGCAAACCATGCACGTTGAATGACAAAAATAGGGAGAATGACAACTTATTATTGTACAGATTTGACTCACCAACTAAACTTTTCGTAATCTTATTATTATTTTATATTTTTTTAATGGATAAAAAATTCACTTTTGATAGCGCACTTGTTCCGTCTCTCTCCTCTTAGATGAGATTTTTATTTTTATTTAATTTTTTATTGGCATTGGATATCCAAAAATGTACGGGCTCTCTTCATATTTATTTAGATTGAGAAATCATCTTATCTTATTATTATAATTTTTTTTAAAAAAAAAATCATACTTTCTGCTAGAATTTTTTTTAGTTTATTTTTATTTTTTTTACTTTGTGATCAAGTAAATATTTTTTAATAATATTATGAATTTTTTTCTTTTTTAAAAAATATTTGAAGTTGCTAAAAAAATCATGTAAAAAAAAGTAAAAAATAGAAAGCATTAGCAGGAGCCCCAGCGGTGGGCGTTAAACTACTATTTTTTAAATTTTTACACAAAATATAATAAGTAATTCAACTTTTTTAAATTTTAAAATAATAATAATATTAAAAACTAATATTCTAATAATATTTTATTTAACTTTTAACTTTTATCTAAAATCATCTCATTTCATCTTACTATCCAAACAGAAACTTAATAATTTCTCAGCCAAGAATTTTTTTTTTTTATATATAAAAATGAACACTGTCATATTAGATTGAACTAATAATAAATAAAAAAAAGTATGAAGAATTCAAATGGTTGTTTCTTGTTGGCGACTTTTAAGAAAAAATTAATACTATTCCTTATCTTTTGGATCATTTATCTTTCAAACTATCGTCCATTTCAAAACTGGAGAAGCATCAGCACCTAGAAAATAGGTAATAAAAGACCCTAAATAGGAACTGTTCCACGTTCAACAGACACATACGTGCATATCTTGTTCTAATCCACCACAGCTGATCAAAGAAGAAAAAACCAAAGATTTCAAGAAGAAAGGTCTGCTCTCAAATTTGACCACTCTGTTTGGCTTCTTTCTCTTCACCATTGCATCCTAAATTCGAAAAACCAAATGCAGCCAAAACAAACCCGTCTCTCTTTCTCTACCCGTTATAGCATAAAGTGTGCAAATTGGTGAGCTCATAATCTTTGGAATCTTTGGCAAATACCCACTTCGAGTTTTGTATTCTTATGATCTGATTTTCTCTCACGGAAGAGAGGAAGTACTGTTAGACACCATCTCAGAGAGCGAGAAATGGGAAGCAAATGGAGGAAAGTGAAACTAGCTCTTGGCATCAACTCCTCCTGTCTTTACGTTCCTCAAACTCTGGACGATTCCTCGCCGCCTATGGCATCCACAGCCAGACTCTCCGATGCCGTTTCACCCTCCACGGGTCATGGCTCTGGTCTTCGTCGGACAACGCAGACTCCATCCTCCTCGGGCGGCCGAGTCTCCATAACTGGACCAACATCCTCTAAGGTTTGCATTTACGAGTTATAGAAGGATATTGTCTGGTTATATAAGGCAGCTATTTTTTTTTCTTTCTTGTATGAATCTTTATTCATTGTGATAGGTATTTAGATTTGTTTCTGAGGTTGTTTTTGTGAGAAGTTCTTGATTTTGTTTTTCTCCTGTTATATCATTGAATCGATTAGTGTGTTCTTCGCATTTGTGAATATCCATGGTGCATTCTGATTGTAAACTTAAGCTAGCTATATAGATTTTCTTTTTATCGGAGTTAGTCGATTTGATCTATTTTTATAAATATATCGTTACTGGTGATATGTATTTGGTTTGTTTTCAATTGGTGGGGATGGTGATAATGTGATGTCAATGACTATTATGGAGGTGGGTATTGATTGTCATGTTGTTTTCAAGAGTGCCGAGGCTTGTGGGGTTGGGTAAAGTGGAGTTGTCCCTTTGAGGACCTTGGTCTTTTGGCTTATTAGAAAAGGAATACCCTGCTGCACTTCTCTGTTTCTTTCCTTTTCATCCCCCCTTGAACCAAAGTGATTTGTCTTGTCAGCACAAGTGCATATTACCCTCCTTCCCTCTCTCCTCTCTCTCCCCTTTTGATGTCAATTTTCCAAAAGACCATACCGTTGATTGGGAACTTTCCTGCAATAAGCTTCTACAGATCAGATGGCAGGATTGAAGAAAATAAAAAATAAAAAGAAATACCAGAGCAATATATTATTTACACTTCTTTTGATGGACTTTTTGTATTTTCCTTTCTTTGTTTTGTTTTTCTTTTGCTATTGAAAGCTTCATCATTAGTTTTGGAGTATTTCTGCCAGAAAAAGAACAGGTTTAAGAATTGTTTCATTATTCTTACTTTTTAAAGTCACCGGTTGATTGCAGTTAAATATCCATGATGTTGTCCACAATTTCTTGACTACCTCTCATTGACTTCCTTTACTCGTTGTTTAGCTGATCTATGGAGGGGTCATACAGTACCAGGAATAAATTGTTTTTAACTTTTTTTTCTCGAAATTGGCAGCTGTAGTGTAGGTAAGTTACATTCTATTTCATCTTTTCATGCACTGGTCTTGGTAGTGGACCAGCATGTGGACAGAAAGGGTCGTTCCTAGACTCCACAATTCATGGTGACCTCTGGCAATCTCACATTTATCCTAGAACACTGAATATTATTTTGTGGGTGTGCTCAGATTCACGAATCTGCTTTGGATCTGAGTCCCGAAATTGAAATACGAATACATTTTTCGATAAGAACTTTAATAATGCAACCTTTTCAGGGAGAGAAATTTTTAGAGCACTACTTTCGTAATGGTAATGCTCTGCTTGTAAAATTCAAGTGGATGCCTTTATTATTATGAGTTTTTGGATTGTGAAATATGATTTCTTTATTGCTTTTGATGAACTTCAATATGAATATTTCTGCAATAACTTAAATGCTATTCTAGCTCTAGAAAATACACAAAATGGGATTCTAGGTGAAGAGGGCTTATTAAAGTTCCAGCATTTGAAAATAATTTCATTCTTAATTTTCAGTCTTTCCTGTTATCATCATTGAAGTACAACAATAATCATAGCCTTTTCTCTGCTTGTAAAATAGTGATTTGTTTAATTGTGCATCATTAAGCTTGCAGATCAATTCATGGCAATGAGATTTCATTACTTTGTTTAGTTTTGCATGAATGCTTGTGATTGTACCTATTTCTTATCCTAGATTTCATTGGGATCATTCTATCTCACACACTTCTCTTTCAAAACTGCAGAGGACCTGTGCAATATGCCTGACCAACATGAAACCAGGCCAGGGTCATGCCATTTTCACTGCAGAATGCTCCCATTCTTTTCACTTCCACTGTATTACCTCTAATGTGAAACATGGGAACCAAATTTGCCCAATCTGTCGTGCAAAATGGAAAGAAATTCCATTTCAAACCCCTGCATATGATCTTTCCCATGGAAGGTCCCGAATCAACCCAGTAAGTGGGCCCCAAGATGATGGCTGGATGACTGTTCGGCGACACCTCCTTCCCCCTCGGTTAGGCACAAATGGGCAGATGTCTACAATATTTCAAACCCCTGAGCCAGATGTCTTTGATGATGATGAAGTTTTGGATCACCAAACTGAGATTAATGAGAAACGTACATCTGCTAATGAAGCTGCTGATAACAATGCTATTGGAATAATAGACATTAAAACTTATCCAGAAGTTTCTGCTGTTCCTAGATCAGCCTCTCACAATGATTTCACTGTACTAATACATCTCAAGGCTCCAGTTACAAGTGAAAGGCAGGATCGAAATGGAAACCAGACTGAATTGCCGCCAGTATGTCAAAATTCCCGTGCTCCAGTTGACCTTGTCACGGTGCTTGATGTTAGTGGCAGCATGGCAGGTACCAAGTTGGCCTTGCTAAAAAGAGCCATGGGCTTTGTAATAGAGAACCTTGGGCCCTCTGACCGGCTTTCCATCATTGCCTTCTCGTCTACAGCCTGTCGCCTCTTTCCTCTCCGTCAAATGACTGATAGTGGACGGCAGAAGGCTTTACAGGATGTCAATGCTCTGATTTCAAATGGTGGGACAAACATTGCTGAGGGCCTAAGAAAAGGCGCCAAGGTGTTGGTAGACCGCAAGTGGAAGAACCCAGTTGGCAGCATCATACTTTTATCTGATGGGCAGGATACATATACTGTCAGTAATAATGGGGCCCGTGCTCAACCAGACTTCCAATCACTTTTACCCCTCTCAATCCGTCGTAATAATGGTGAAGGCTTGCAAATTCCAGTGCATGCATTTGGATTTGGCGCAGACCATGATGCTGTAGCAATGCACTCGATCTCTGAGATTTCAGGGGGGACATTTTCTTTCATAGAAGCTGAAGGTGTGATTCAGGATGCATTCGCACAGTGCATTGGAGGCCTCCTGAGCGTTGTAGTACAAGAGCTACAAATCGGAGTTGAGTGTGTTCACCCGAGTTTGCAACTCAGTTCCATAAAGGCAGGAGGTTACCAAACCAGCATAGTGGCAGATGGAAGAATGGGCTTTATCAATGTCGGGGTCTTGTATGCTGAAGAGGAAAGGAATTTTTTGGTGGCAGTCAATATTCCAGTTTGTTCCTCTGATGAGATGTCATTGTTAAATGTTAGATGCATTTACAGAGACCCTATTACAAAGGAAATGGTGAGTTTGCAAGAAATGAATGAAGTAAAGATCCAGAGACCCGAAATCACCAGTGAACTGGTCATTTCCATGCAAGTGGACAGGGAGCGGAATAGGCTTCGTGCAGCAGAGGCAATGGCTGAGGCTAAAGTTGCAGCTGAAAATGGTGATCTAGCTGGTGCAGTCTCTGTCCTAGAGAGCTGTCATAGGGTATTGTCTCAAACTGCCTCTGCACGAGCTAGTGAACGGTTAACCATCTCACTTTGTGCTGAGTTGAAAGAGATTCAAGAAAGAATGGCAAATCGTCAGGTATACGAGGCATCTGGCAGGGCTTATATTCTATCAGGATTGAGCTCACACTCATGGCAGAGAGCAACAGCACGAGGTGATTCCACAGATAGTACAAGTCTTGTGCAAGCTTACCAAACCCCATCCATGGCTGACATGGTAAGCCGGTCCCAAACCATGATTACAGGGAACTCAGCACCTCATTGATCTCTCCAGCCTGCTCAATTGTTTCCATCAAGATAACAGGCATGGTAATAGTTAGAATTGTCTTTGGAAATTATCCTTCACTTCACATATATTTTGTATCAGCATTCTTTGTTATTGTTTTCTTTTATACCCTATTGTGGCTTTGGGAAGAGGGGTGTTAATGGAGAGAAGTTTCAGATGTTGAGCTGGTTGAAGTTGTTTCTAGTCAATGGGGCTTGGCTGAGATAAATGGTGAAAAGTGAAGGTGTTACTTAAGCATTACACTCTGATTTCTGTGGTGATGTGTTGTGGGGGGGGGGTG
>QEOT01009588.1:150949-170631 GCA_003123785.1 Pterocarya stenoptera
GGGGGGGGGGGGGGGGGGGGGGGGGGGGGTGTATAGCTTTGTAATTGTGGGTATACTTGGGGCTCACTTTGGTATATATGTTATTTTCTGAAATACCGCTCCTGATTCTTTTCGCATTATGCCATAAAGAAATTAAACACATGGTGTTTGAAATGCCTCAGTGAAATCATGAGAGCATTGAGAGTCTATTTGCATTATTTATACGTGTATTACATCAATACAAGGGATATTGTACCGCTAGATACAAGAGCTATACAAGGAAATTTTACATAAATAAAGATTTGACGAAGTATAGGAATTAGCCGTTGCATGGATTGATGTTGCCATATGGAGTGATGTAGCCGTTGTGACTGTTGTCATGGGTGATGGGTCTTCTCTTGATGAGTTTCCTTTTGTGCACAATGTTATGTTATTATGGTTATTATGCCATACAAAATTAACTACTATGTATAATAATGAAATGGCAATATGTGAAATCAAATTAACTATAAAATTTGAAAAATTTGTAATAATGAAATGAGATTAGATGAAACACTTTTATATCCAAACAGAGCTTTATTCTTCACGATCCTCTTCTCCAACCATATGCCCCATAAACGGATCGGGACCATAAATAAGAACTTAATAAACCTATTGTATTTATTTGAATTTTGTACCATTCACTTTTATATCATATTCAAATTGATTATTACATTTTTTTCATAAATATTTGATCTATAAATAAATCTTACTCAAGAAAGTTCATACATTGGCATGGTTTAATGTGATATATCCTATTGTAAAACTATTTTTATAGTAAAATAGAAATGACTTATTATCATTAAGAATAAAATAATTCTTTTTTTCAAAATATATTTTTGAGAAAAGATATATTCTAAAATGAAAAATGTTATATAGACACGTTTGGTTCGTGAGAGAGGTCCGTTGACACAAGATCTTGTTACTAGCATTATTCTTTTAAAATATATCCGTTGGTATGTTAGGATAGATGACTTTTAAAAAATATGATTGTTGAAAATAAATAATAAAAGATAATTATTTATATAGAGAGTGGAAAAAATTGAGAGTATTCTTCGAGATACCTCGTATGATTTAATGCCTTGTTTGTTTTTAAGATCAAAACTCAAAATTTTAAAAACCTCTCATCTCATCATTACAACTTTTCCAAATTCCCATACAAAATAAAATAAACAATTCAATTTTTTCAAATCCAAAAATAAATATAATATTAAAAAATATATTCTAACAATATTTTATTCAACTTTTTAATTTTAATCTCATCTCATCTTATCTTATCTCATCTCTAAAAATAAACGGAAGGTCAAGAATACAGCAAAGAGGAATCAAAATCCAAATCAACCATTGCCACTCAAAACTCACCCAACTTCAGTTTGTTTCAGAAAACCAAATGTCCAAGAATCTAAAAAATGGTTTTGTTGTTTGTTATGAACCCAACTAAATTGGGCCGGGCTTGATGGGCCTCCTACTTGTTAGTATCTTTTGTTTTAAGTTGTTTAGTGGCCCACGGGCCTAGTTAATATTTAGTTAGAATTGGCCCATGGCCTTAGTTGGCTGTTGCTGAATTAAGTCATCCTCTTCCATTATATGTAGAGGAGAGAGGGTCGTTGTGGGGATCATCTGGAAAATATTATTACTGAAACAGTTTGTTTTTTTCGTTTAGGAGGAATTGGGGACCTCGAATACCCCAAGGCGTAGCCATTATCTTCATCTTCCTTGTTCTTGATTCTTCTTTTATTGTCTATATTATTGTTCTTACCTCTGGGTTCCTAACATCGTCGAAGGTACCATGTCAATTCCAGGTCACCTTTCGTACTATTTATTACAATTTCAGCCTATCTAATTAACTGATCTCACTTAAGGTGGTCGAGCCCAACCATGCTAAACTAATTCACACGTGCATAATTATTTAAACTACATGTGGCCTTGCTTGAGTCATGAAGCTTTGACTATTTTTCTCTTCTTCCTGTTTTGGTAGTGATAGATCCCAAGGTGGAGGATACTTGATCTCACTAATTGTGCTATCATTTCTCGGCATTACTCCTACCATGATTTATGACCGTCGAGGTGGGAGAGTGCTCATGATATATACATATATATATATATATCTACTAATAATTATTTCACACTTGTCGCTAACTCTTTTGCCCGTGTCTCATCATGAATTTTCTTCAAGTAAAAACTAAGACGTTCTAACAGCTTGTTCTTAGGATCAAACACAATCGCAATTAACATTAATAAATTAGTTTATCCAAGAACCTCTTTTCATTATTGTAGCATGCTCATCAAATAATGGTTCTCATATTACCTCGGCCTAATCAACTCTTCTTTTAAATTGAAATTCTTTTGAAAACTTGTGTCGGTAGTGAGATAACAAAGAACTAAAAAAATCTTGTAGTCGCATTACCAAACATTTTAAAAATCTAACAAACACCCACATTAGCTACCACTCCTTAACTCTAGGAGCGCCCAAGTGTCCATCATATATTAAGAGAGGAAATTGTAATTCTCATCTTCCATTTACCTAAAAGTCAATTCAAACTTTTTAACTGCCCCCAACATTATGTACGATAAGTTCCATCGAGTTGGCACATCAAGTGATAATATTTCTTTCATAATCACTTTCCCCCTTTCCTTTTAAAGTTATCAAATATTGCGGAGAGGCATGCATTTCAAACCACATTATGAATCATTGTACGGCATCATCACACTCCTTCAAACCCTCGTTTACAATAAAATTTAAAGAGCATAATATCTCATGTGTATATATCCAAGACTGTCTCAAATATTTCATTACCAGTCAAGCACGATTCCACATATTTCCAATAGTGTGTACTCAATGATTAGCACTTAAATAAAAATGTCATTTTGGATAATTTATAATCTTTATCAATAAAATGTGCTGTCAAACACATAAAATGAAGATTTTGTACCTATGCTTATTAGTAATTAAAGAAATCCTTATATCACCATCTTTAAAAGGCTTTTTGAATTTTCCTTTTGTCAATGCAAACAATTTTATACAATCTTTTATAATGACATGACATAGGACCTTACACCCTGGCTGAAAACACCAATACACCTTCATAAACTTTTACCCTTCCATAACCTTAAATGGCAACTCATCCATAATAATGATCATCTCGACCATCGTCAACCTCACAACTTCTTTATTATAGAGTAAATGTTTAGTTTCAATTTTTTACAAAAAATAAATTTAAAAAAAATAGAAATTTTATATATCTATATTTTGCAACGTCGTAAAAATCAATGTACACATTAAAATTCAATAATAATTCTATGAAGACAATGTGAAATTAAACTACATCTTTTAAAAATTACTCAAGTTCGAGATTCAAATATAAAAAAATATTTATGGATGCTACTCATCATCCCACACCACACACCTTACATATTTTAAATTTTTATTTTATTTTATTTTATTTTTATTAAAATAATTGAGTTATCATACTCATCATCCATACACCACATACTTACAATACAATTCTTAGAACAGATTTTCACAATAATGAATATTAAATACAATAATTATATCTGCAAGCCTTATACTTATCGGGGATAGGCTGAGATAAGTAGAAAGTCTTTAAAAGAATATCAGCATCTTCCATGTAGTATTTGTTTGTCATTGCCACTAATTACTGTAAAAAAATTATTATTAATCCAAAAATTAATTAGAAATGATTATTTTGTAGTTTATAGATCCCATTAATTCATGAGAGTCCTCAATTCTTTAGCGGATGCGGTATAAAAATTAGGGTTTTGTTATCCAGCTGCTAATACATCTATTTTAATTCTTCTAAAATTAATTGAATTATTCTACTCATAATCTCTACACCATATACTTGTAAAGGAAAAAAATAAAATAAAATAAAATAAAATAAAAATAGGTGTATAGTATGAGGATGATAAGTAGAATCTTTAAAAGTTATATTTACATCTTTCGATCCTCATTTGCCACATAAAGATTCTATACTTTTTCTTAAACAAAAAAGAAAAAGAAAAGTTAAACCCAAGCATGTAATTTTCATATTCTAGGGCTTGTTTGTGGAGTGAGATGAGATGAAAATTTTGTAAATAGTAGTAAGATAGTTTGTGAATAGTAGTGAGATAGTTTGAGTTGAGTATTTTTTGGATTTTGAGAAAGCAATTATGCTACAAGAAGTCCATTTCGCACACACTTTGTGCACCCCCGTTGACATGGCTTTAAAAAAAAAGAAACCAATAGAATTGAACCAAAAAAGGCTAATAGGAAGAGAACGTCTGGACACAAAGAACCGCAAAATCCTTGGTTTCCCCAACCACCAGGCCTTGCAGTCCCTCGTCAGATGTGGTTGGTTTTAACCTTTATATTTTCCTGTCTTCAATTCTATTCTAACTTTGGTGCTTCTTGTGCATATATGATTATTGTTAAGATTGAGGTTTTTTTTTTCCTGTTGTTCATGATTTTTCCCTGTTTTTACCTCTGTATTTAGCTTATCCGAAAAAAATCTCACTACACAGGTAATGGAACTTTTGAGTTCCCCTTTGTTTCCTTTATTTTGGATGCTAAAAAAGTTTCCCAAAAAAATGTATATATAAAAATCTATATCATTTGATATTTGCAATTTTCAAGTTTGTATGCAAAATATAATGTGTGTAGTTGAATGAATGGATTTTTTTCAATAGCATGTCCATACTTCATACTTGCCTCCAAGGAACATTGTCTATACATTTGTTCAAGTAAAAGCTTTGATTGGGGCACTATCTAGACTTGTGTATGGTTAACTTACCAAGAATACACTCATCATCTATGTTGTTCACTTGTGAAATATGATCATCTATCTCTTCAGCAATAACATGTTGGCTTCAGTGAATAGGCCTGCTAAACTTTTATTGGCAAAGTTTGTTTTCTGAATGTAAATCCACACCCCAATTGAGCAAGGTTTTTAAATTTGAATAGGCCTATTAAAACTCTTTCCTATCCAGTGCATATGTGTAAGGTTTTTATTTATCCTTTCAATTGAGCAATTTGATGGAGTAAGGTGCATATGGAGGGTGTGAAAGAGAGTACTGATCAAGTTTGGAGGTTGGTAAAGGTTTGGCTGAGGCTTCTTGTGGGTGAAATCAAGGTCACTCGTCCGTTATCTATGCATGACTCTCATATTTTAGAAGATCTTCATTTGCAAGTCCCAGCAATTGGCATGAAAGAGTATAAGATAGTGCCTTGGTCTAAGCCTCCAACGGGGTGGATGAAGTTGAACTGTGATGGTAGCTGCCGAAATAACTCAGGCCGCTCGGGTGGAGGGGCATTATTAGGGATGCGGAAGGTAATTTGAAGGGAGCTTTCTCTACTTATTTCGGCATTGGTACTAATAATGGAGCTGAGTTAAAGGCTATTATTGAGGGGGTTCGGTTGTGTAAAAGATTGTCGTGCTTTAGAGTGGTCATCGAGAGTGACTCTAAAATTATTGTGGATTGGATTCGGGCTAGGAAATGTACGTTATGATATTTATGGGATTATTGGGAAGAGCTTATGTCTGAACTTCAAGGGGTTACATTCAGGGTGATCCATCAATACAGTGAAGCGAATCAAGCTGCAGATTTTCTTGCTAAACAAGGATAATTGGGCTCTAATTCTACTTATGATATTTATGACCAGTTGCCGAGGAGTTTAAAGGGCATTGTTCGAATTGACAAAGTGGGTCTCCCGACCATTCGATTTTAATGGTTGTGTGGTTTAGTTTTGGTTTTTTATTCTTAGACCTATTTAGCTTTTTATGGTTTTTTATTATAGGCCTGTTTAGTTTGTTTTGGTTTGGTTTGGTTGTTTTATTTTGGTTTGATACAAGGGATGGTTTTAGTGCCTTATTTGTAAATCCCTAGTGTCTGTCTTGTTACCACGGTATTCCTCCACCATAAGTGAGGGCTTTAATAAAATTGGGACGGAGTCACTATTGGACATGTGGCCTTCGGCTCTTTATTAAAAAAAAAAATTGATGAAGTATATGATTTTACCCTTTCACATATTATGTGGTGAGCCCTTATAAAAGAGAACGTGTTTATATTTTTCTTGACATTTGGAGGGTTTTTTTTTTTTTTTATATTTATTTACAAGAACTCCAGATCATCCCCATATGTTTATAAAAACTACTATGTCATGGACAACAAGCATCAATTCCCTCAATGTCCATCATATAAGACTGCTAAACTTTTTTTTTTTCGTATAAGTATCGTCTAGAATCTAGATGGAGAAAGGGAAAGAGCATGCTCCATTAACACCTCCTACCATAGATCCACTAACAAATTCATCAACCCAGGTATTCGTAACCATGCTTTAAATTTAGTATAACTGTTTCACTTAATGTCCACATTTATTACGTAAGTTTTGGTCCACTCTTCAACTAATGGTTGGTTTATATGTTAGGTGATAGCAAGACCCTTTTATTCACAATTCTCAACACCTCATACCACAAGTCCAGCAACGCACGTATTCTGTTATATTATTTTTTAAATATTTATCTGTTCTATTAATATATTTATCTTAGGTCTTCATCACATTATCATTATTCCTTTATGTGTTAGCTAATACCAAGACCATAGTATCCAGATTTACCAGCACCTCCTACCACTGACCCATCAACCAATACAACATCGCATGTATTTTGAATATTAAATTTGAACTATTAAGCTATTCTGTTAATGACTATATTTATTTTTGGTCTTCTGCACGTTATCACTATTGTTTTATGTGTTAGGTGATACCGACACTATTTTATCCGAACTTCCAAAACTATATGCATGGTTTGCATGCACAAATTCCATATGTGTGGTTACCACCATTTATTCCTCGTCCTTATTTCTCACTGTGCTTATGTTGATTTACACATGATTTTTTCTTGTTGTAAACTACAGGAAAATCTTGTGTCTTTATTTCACTCTTCAACTACTCCTCTGGTTGGTATAAACTCTGCAAGCTCAAACCATGTCAAAGAAATTCAGGACCCCACACCTAACTCTAGGGAGGTCGAGACTTTGTCTATGCCTTTTGTGCGTAATACTATTGAATCCAAAGATGCCGAGGCATTCGGGACACAAAATATAGTGTAGACTAATGGTGGTGATAGTATTGAGGAGCCCAAGTTGGAGATGGTGTTTAGACCCAAAGAAGAGTTAGTTTCTTATTATAAGAAATATGGGAAACAATGTGGTTTCAGGGTAAAGACGCAAAGGAGTAAGAGGGATGAGCATGAGAGTCTAAGATATGTCATATTGGGTTGTGCTCGTGGTAGGAAGACATGAAACCAGACCTCAAATGTCGCGAGGTCACGTCCAACATAAAAAATAGACTGTAAGGTGAAGATAAATGCTACACTGGTTGATGAGATGTTGAAAGTATTAACGGTTCAAAATATATACAACCACGGCCTATTCCTATAAAAATCAAGGTTTTTTCACTGCAATAGATAAGTGAGTGAGTCAGTGAAGAGAGAGTTAAATACAAATGATCAGGCTGGCATCCGAATGAATAAGGCTACGTTTGGATGTTGAGTAGAGTTGAGTTGAGTTCTTTATGAATAGTAATGAGTTAAGATAGTAGAGTGAGTTTTGTGGGGTCCACCTAAGATGAGTTAAATGTGTTTGGATGTTAAGATGAGTTAAGATGTATTTATGAGAAATTGAAAAAGGTTGTGGGTCCCACGTGTAAAGAGGTTTTGAATTTAGATGAGTTTAATAATTTGAGAGTTGGATGTTAAACTTAGCTTAAAAAATTAGACTGAATTGAATTGAACTCAGATGAGTTTAACAACCAAACGAGGCTTAAGAGTTTTGTTGCTCTTGTGCAAGAAGCTGGTGGGTTTGAAAACTTGTCATTCCTAGAAAAAGACTGTCGTAATTATATCGACAAAATACATCACCTTTGACTTGGGAAAGGTGGCGCTGGAGCCTTTCATGAGTATTTTATGAGGATGCAATACAGGAATGATGAGTTTTTTGCATTAATAGATTTTGATGATGACGACAAATTGAGGAATGTTTTTTGGACGGATAGGGCTGTAATCGAGCCGAGCCGAACTGAGCTTTAGCTTGTCGAGCTCGGCTTGACTCAAAATACTCGAGTTGAAGCCCGAGCTCGATATTTTTTTTTATTCTTTGTTCGAGCTCGGCTCGATAAGATAAACTCTCAACTTGAGCTCGAACTCGAGCTCGAGCTTGTCCCACAAACGAGTTTGAGTCAAGCTGAGCTCGAGCTCGAATTGTTTTTTTTTTTTGAATAAAATTTAATAATTAATAAATAAATATAATAAAAGATCTAATATTAAATTTATACAACTAACAAGTAGAACCTCTATTGAATTATAAAATCTTAAAATTTTTATAAATAATTAAAATATCTAACTAGTTGATATTTATCCAAAATAACAATATATTAGCTTACATATATTATTAATACATACACTTAATATGATAGCATATATCTATTTCATATATGATCTCCACATACTACATATTAGTATATGAAACTATTAAATTTTATCCTATAAAGTATATTTACTATATAGACATAAGTAATTAGATTACATATTATATATTTAATTATAAAAGTGGTTTACTTATATTATTAGCTAATATATATATGTATATATACATAGGTGTATGTATATATTTATTAATATATGAATAAATTTTAATCGAATCAAGCTAACGAGTCGACTCGAGCATAAACGAGCGGGCCTTAACGAGCCTTAGCCGAGTCGAGTCGAATTTTGTCGAGTATGTGTCATTTACAAATCGAGTGGGTATCTATTTTCATGAACGAATTTTTTTTTTCACGAGTCGAGTTCGATTCGAGTTTTACCGAGTGAGTATCGAGCAGGCTATCGAGTAGACTGGTTCATTTACAGCCATATGGGCGGATGCACAAAATAGGACATCCTACAAATATTTTGGTAATGTCATCACATTTGATACCACATATTTGATAAATAGGTATGGAATGCCGTTTGCATTATTTGTGGGTGTAAACCACCATGGCCAGTCAATCATTTTGGGAGTAGGATTGAACTCTAATGAGGATACAAAAATGTTTACATGGTTGTTTCAGACTTGGTTTGTATGGATGGTAAGGCTCCGTATGCTATCATCACAGATCAAGATAGAGCAATGAAAAATGTCATTGCTATCGTCTTTCCAAATACCCGACATGAATTCTACCTTTGGCACATAATGAAGAAAGTATCTAAAAAGCTTGGTTCCCATGGTACATACAAAACCGGGTTGAAAAGTCAGTTGCTAAAGTGTGTGTATGATTCTCAAATAATTGACAAATTTGAGAAAGTTGGGAAGTGTTAATTACAACATACAACTTGCAAGAGAATGCATGATTGCAGAGTTTATACACGGAGCGTATGTATTGGGCACCGGTGTTCCTGAAAGATGTGTTTTGGGCTGGAATGAGTACAACCCAACGAATTAAGAGCATGAATGCTTTCTTTGATGGGTATGTTTATGCTAGGATAAATTTAAAAGAGTCTCTTGATCAATATGATAATGCGTTAAGGAAAAAAATTGAGAATGAAAATGGGGCGAACTTCCACTCATTTAATGTCACAATACCCATGGTGTCAATCAATCCACTTGAGAAGATATTTCAAGAGTTGTACACAAACTCTAAATTTAGAGAAGTTTAGTAGAAAATAATGAGGATGCTCGGTTGTCTTCCAACTTTACACCAAAAGAATGGTGTAATTGCAATATATCATGTAGAAGATGAAATTCTTGTTGATGGTTTCATCAAGGAGGTTACCCATCGTGTGTACTTTAATGAGACTGGATGTGGCGCTAGGTGTTCCTGCAGCTTGTTTGAGATGAGAGGGATCCTGTGTACACATGTATTAACCGTTTCCAAAACTAATGTAATGTGACAAAGAAGTACATATTGGATTGATGGAGAAATGACATAAAAAAGAGATACATTGTTATGAAAAGTAATTATGACGTAGTTGATGCAAGGCTAGAAGTGAGCAGATAAGCACGTATAATCAAGATGTGTTACGATGTGGCAACAAATGAAGCGTCATGTGATGACCATTTGAGGATATAATTACCAAGTTACTGCAATGAATGAGGTCTACTGCACCAACAAACAGTCTTAACAAACCGGTTCCAACGTTGCAGTTACAACTGTCGATACAAATACAGTTGAGAGTTCGAAGAAGGTACTCAACCCCATGTTGTGAAAGGCAAAGATAGGCCGCCATCTTTTCGGAAAAAATCAATGATTGAAAGAGTGTGCAAACCCAAGACGAAGAAAGCTACTTAGAAAGGAAAACGTAAACAAGTAAACTCAGTGTCCATGTATTAGCCATTTATCTTGTTTAATTATTTGTTAGATGTAATATAGTATTTTACTCATGTCGTAGCCGCATGGAAGAGATAGCGAAGTTGTTGACAGTTGCAGGACTTTATTTGGCCAAACAATTGTTGGGAATGAAGAGAGTGCTCCCTTTCAGGTTACATACCTATTACTGCCTTTAAATTCTATTGTGTTATTATATTTAGTTAAATTATATGATTTTAAATTTTTTCTCCACAGTGATCCCATTTTTTTATATTTATTGTTAGTCGCCCCAAAACGCTGTCGAAGTGTTGGAGTCTAGTGGAAAGCAGTTTGGCGTTGCAGTGAGTGAGACTCAAGAAAGTATAGTTAATCTTGGTTTATTCCGTCACTCTCTCTAAAGTAATTGATTTTGTTATATTATGTTCATTTTTAACTATTTATATTACGTTCACAGATACAACTTGGAGTAGATGGAACCCAGCCGGATAGCTTGTCTGGCCCTTAGTTTGGCGTTTCAGTAATTGAGACTCAATGTAGTTGGAAAAAATCTGATTGATGAGTAAAAGTAGCAAAGCTGATATTTTTGTAAAGTGGTTGTTATATTATGTTCAATGTATATAACTTGTGTAATCATACTTCCAGACCTGTATTGTGTTCAATGTAATTAGTTTCAAACTTGTGTTCAATGTATATACTTCCAGACTTGTTGCATTGTATTCAATCTTCATTACTTTGACTTGTTGTATTGTGTTCAATGTAATTTGAGTTCCAGACTTGTTGTTGGGAAAAAGTTGTTAATATATTCATTACAAACAGATCCCGCACAATGACTACGTCCATTACAAATAGATTCCATTTACAAACAGACTTCTTGTATTACAAAGACATTACATGTTAATATGATAAACAAATCCTGCATGTTAATATGCTAAACACAGAGACCACGTCCATTACAACAAAGTGAGCGATTGTTTGCTCAAGATTGTATAAAACTCCTATTACTGTGATCATATCAAATACAACGAAATTAATACAAACAACACCCAATAGATACGAAGAAGTGTGCGTTCGTGCCGGATGTCTGCTTGTTGCCATTGGACATCGACTTGGTCGTTGTGGACTCCCAACTCTATCTTCACAATCTCTTACTCTCGTTTTCAAAGCTCTTCATCCTCTCTTGATAATTCACTTTCTATCTTCACAAGTGTTTTTTCTTCTCTTTCTCCACTGCTATCTACCCATTTAAATTAGTTGCAGTATGGTAACTCCTGATTATGAACAAACAAACGAGAGGTATGTAAAATATCAAAATTTTGTACAAACCCAAATGCAAGTCAAAGTAATGAAGATTGTTGCTACCTCTGTATTGTACTTTGGACATCCAAAGAATGATCGGCCCGAATTTATTGACGTATTTGATGTTCTAAGTGAAGTAGGCTTCCCCCAAGTGCACATTGAGTTGTTCCTCGAAGTACGAATAACAAGAGAAGATTAAGCAACTGATGATGACATTCTGTCACAAGGAATTACAACAATTGAAATCGACAAATAGGCAAGAGAAACTGATTTAACAATCCATCAACAAATGTGTCAATTAAATTATAATAAGAATTTTGGTATGATTATCATATGATTATAGAGGGACATGGTTTTGAGAGAGACTAAACCAATTTGAGAGAGCTTTAAAGGGCAACGAGAAAGATATAATAAGGCACAAATGATATGTTGTTACGCCATTTCCAACTGATCAGTTCGCCAACCAAAATTACATAAGTATGGGGAATAATCCATACCAAGATATATATGCACCACAACATGTCCATCTATGTTCTTCAATGTATATTTTATCTAGCTTATGATGACATGATGAAAGTCACGTTCATTTTGCTAGCAACATATGTACAAAGTAAGATTAAAAAAAAAAAAAAAAAAAAAAAANTGAACTCATGAATATCAATAGGATGATACAGTTTTAGAAAATATTAGAAATGGTCCAAGAGAGTAAGAGAGGATTCACATGTTCATGTGGGTTAACATTAAAAATTTCAATGATCATCGAAATGAGAAATCTAAGATCATATCTTGCACTTGTCCATACTATAACACCCAGGCCCAACACAAAACTCGTGTTCAATTTTTTTTGTATGGAGGAAAACTTTTGAGTTTTAGTGAATAGTTTTTTGAAAATAGGTTATGGGCCCAATATTTATATTGATAGAATATAGACTTTTATTAGGTTTGATATTTAGGTTTAATTCAGTTAATATCTTATGGAACAAATGGAATTTTATTTTATTTGTTATCGAGCCCGACATGGTTATGGAATGAATTAGACTAGTTTGGATGTAAGTCAAGGCTCAAATACTTTGAAACGAGCCCTAAAGCCTAAGCCGGTGAGATCATGCCATGCACACTTCTTCCTATTTTTCCTAGGGTTTCAACCACCTATTTTGGGCATCATCTCATGCACGTAGATCTTCCCTCAACTAGGGTTACTCTTCACGTCCATTTTCTCCATGGCATGAACATTCCTATCCCCACTACATTCATGGCAACAGTTGTGTAATAGATACATATATACTCACGTATCGCAGTTCATCAGTTTGATAAGTTAAGGTTGCCGCACGTTAACTCCCCCACGTCTCCACGTCCAGGAAGCACCAAACTCACTCACACCCAGTTTTCCTACCCTCTGATATTTTATTTCTTCTTACATAGCCACCAAGTCACACAAACGGCAAGTTACCTTGCATCTCCCAGCCTACGCACGGTCAGTCCATGGATGAATTTGTTGTGATCATCCAAGACACCATCTCATGCTGCCAAGGCCTCCAAGCTCTGCCCTGAAACACCTCCAGTCACAACCCTCTGTTCTAAGCTAGGCAAACCGTCGTTGCATCCATTAGCACCATCGTTGAACCCAACAACCCACGTCTTTCCCCCACGGTCACAACTGACGGTAGACGCAAACCACTCACTGAACGCTTAGCCCCAAGTGTGACCACCCACGCACGTCCCCAAACAACCATATTTTGCACCATCTCAGATGTAGCAACCACGGAAACCACCTCCCACAGCCACGGCAAACAGCAACCCACGATTTTTGCCAAGCTAAACGCCCCTGTTTTACTGCCCCGAAACAAAGCTTTCCGCCAATGGCTTTGCATCATCCCAAACAACCATGCTCAACCTCGTGCCACCGTGAGCCGTCACCACACGGTATCTCCACCCCTCCCGGATTTTCACTTGGTAAAACTCTCTCTTACTATACACGGAACACCCTCTCTCCCTCTCATTCTCTCTCTCTCTCTCTCTCTCTCTCTCACACACACACACATACACACACACAGTGCTCTGCCTCCAAGCTCCCTGGGAATTCATCTCAGCTGTCCATCTCCGTCGATATCCATCTCCGAGTCCCTGTCACAGTTGATCCAGCTCTCTCTCAATGAGCTTAGGCAGGGTTTGGGTAGTCAAAGTATCCCAATTCTTCTCAACACTTATCGTAAGGACTAGAGTTCCTGAACATCCAAACAACTTACCAACCTACATCAGACTCCCTCCCTCTCTCTTCTGTGTCTACGCAACCCACGTTAGGCCTCTATCTTCGCACCCTTTTCCAGCGGTGAGCGTATTGCCGAGATCAACCCTTCGCAGCCCACTGTGTCCCCATGAGTCAAGATCAACNTCTCCCTCTCTCTTCTGTGTCTACGCAACCCACGTTAGGCCTCTATCTTCGCACCCTTTTCCAGCGGTGAGCGTATTGCCGAGATCAACCCTTCGCAGCCCACTGTGTCCCCATGAGTCGAGATCAACGTCAACGTGCGAATACTACTACGTCCCCGTGAGGTGGTGGAGGTGCGGTGGCCTGGGTGGCCGCGTATTGCGGCTCAAGTGGAGAGAAATGGGTGAAACCCATTTCGGTTGGGTTACCACAGGGAAGAGAGAAAGATGCGCATGGGTGAGATCGGTGGTGGCTGGGGGAGTCGCCGGTGGTGGCAATGAGGGTGGGCGGCGCACTGGCAGCACCGGGCTGGGCTGAAACCATTTCGGGCGTGGGGGAGAATTGGGCCAGAGAGGAGAGAGAGCTGCACTTCGGGGAGATCGGTGGTGGCGGGGGGAGTCGCCGATGGTGGCGGTGTGGCTGGGTAGCGCATGGCGGGGCCGGGCTGGGCTGAAACCCATTCGGGCGTGGGAGAGAATCGAGCTAGAGGAGAGAGAGAAAGTGAGGAAAGAAAAAAAATACTATAATATTTATCATTATTATATATAAATAAAATAACTATAATATTTATCACTATTATATATAAAAATCAAATAAAATAAAATCACTATAATATTTATCACTATTATATATAAAAATCAAATAAAATCACTATAATATTATAGGATCCACATTTGTTTCAACTACATATCTAAAAGTCAACAATTCAACATATTTCATACATCCAAACAACTCAAATTACTCTTAATGGGATTCACAAACTCACTTCAATCTTTACTCACAACTATTCACAATACTTCTTAACATTTCTCGCTATCCAAATTAGGCCTAATTTTTACGTATGTTCTGGGTTCTTTTTTGTTTCAGAAACTTTGTTTGTAAATTTTTTTAACTTCCCATTTTATTTCCTAAAACATCCCTTTAGGTGAGTTTTATATTTATAAGTCTAGTCCTCATTTTATGAGAGTTTTAAACTTTATTTATTTTAAATATATAGCTTATAAAGAAAATTAATATAGAGCTATGTTATATTTTTTTTAGTAATATATATATTTTTAAAACATGAATTTTTTGGAAGTGAACAATAAGTACAAATTTTATTTTGAATCCTTTTAAAAGAATATTTTTTATTTAACCCAAATTATGATTTTCTACTTATAATGATTTTGATATAATTATGTTATTTAGTTTTATATTTTTATAGTTAGACCTCAATAGTAAATGAGTTAGAATTTAGTACTTTAGTAAGAGATTAAGTTGGATATGGAGGAATTTGGGAAGTGATGATATTTTTAAGGATTGAGAATTTAGATTTTTGAGGAATTAAAATAAGTTATTTTAGCATCTTAGGCTTAAATATTGAACTGCGTGTTCGATTGAAAATTTATAGGAATTAAGTAATTATTATATAGGTGACGATTAATATTTGTTCGGCATTGTTGAGGAAATTTTTGAAGAGTTAAGAAGTCCAAGTAAGCGGGGTTCATTTACTAGCTTTGTATAAAAGAAATAAAATGGGGTTGACTTTGAAAATATGAACGTTTATTTTTTAAAAGAATTTTGAAAAATGACCTCAGATGTTTGTTCTTTGTATGCATAAATTCCATATAAGAGAAAGTATTTTCTATCATTACTGGTGTAAACATGAGCCAATTTTGTGCATTCTATTTTCTGAACTATGCAAAAAAAAAAAGGAAATATGAGATCCAAAAAGTTTTGCTTTGATTAAATGAAGAATTTTTTTTTTTTTTATGTTATTCTTGAATATGAGAAATGATCTAAAACTGTTCAGTTTTTGGTTTTGATATGATGTGGTATCTGAAAACTTTGGCATGAGATTTTGAATTCTGATTCTGTATCTGAATATGATCTGGTTCCGATGATGCTCTGTTCTATTTTTGTTAAGGTCGTGCCACGGGTATAATGATGGTTTATAACCCTACCACGGGGTGAAACATGGTATTCGCCCCAACCACGGTCATAATAGTGGTTTATAACCCTACCACGGGGGTTAAACATGGTATACAGCCCAACTAAGGATATAATGGTGGTTTATAATCCTACCACGGGGGTTAAACATGGTTTTTGTCCCGATGCGATGCTCCTATATAATATAAAGATGATGTCTCAGTTTATGATATGCCAAAAGATTTTTGAATAAGAAAGTTTTCTGAAAGTTTCGTTCTGATATTTTGATAACATGTTTCTGATTCTGCATTTTGAAATTTAAAGTTTTATTCTACATTCTGAAGCTAAAAATATTTTTTTTGCATTCTGAACTTTGTAAATGCTCATGTTTACATACTAGTATATGTTCTCTGCTTACTGAGTTGTTGATAACTCTCCCCTTATCTTTACAATATTTTTCAGATATTTTGATAGTTCAGCTGAGGATCAAGATTATGAGGCATTGGGTGAGATGATTTAAGTATAGTGGATTAAGCATAGAAATTTTTTTTTTATGAGTATTGGCGATTTTTATTAAGAAATTTTATTGTGTTATAATGACTTGGCATTTTGAAAAATTGATTATATTGAGGAAATTAGTTTGAATCGAAATCTCTATATGACATTGGAATTTTGGAATCCATAATTATATTGTTGAAATGTGAGTTTAAGTGATAAGAAGTAATTCTTCGACCCCATTTGGGACCGAGGCATTACACATACCATTAGAGTTTGGGTTCATATCACAGTCAAGATCAAAGTCTTCCTCACTACCATAACTATGGTCATTTATGCTGTCCATCCTCAATTTCTTATAAAAGCTATCATCATCAATAAAGGCCTCTTGGTCAACTTAGAAATTGTCAATAAAAGCTATCTATGTCGATAAAGGCCTCATTACAAGCTTTTCAAACACAAGTGCAACCTTTCGTCTCACACACATCTTATGATTATCGAATCATGTCCAAGAAACGTAGCTACTAATAAGAATTATGAACCGTATTGCATATAATGAAGAACACATTGGGTTGTTGATAAGAATTGCATATGAGGGCACTTAACCCTGCATCACATGACAATTCATGTCACCAATTAATAAACAAACTGAAAACATGAGCCTACTAGTTGAGCCATAGCCAACCAGAACACCTAAATCTCTAAACTGAACAAACATGACAGTGCACGAAAACAACCAAAACAAATATGGTGTTTACACAACATATCCACAATGCAACCTTGAATAAAATTTGTAACCGTGCTTAATATTATCTAAATTTTACCAATCTCAGAGAGAGAGAGAGAGAGAGAGAGAGAGAAAGGATTCACTTCGGGCTTTGCCTAGGGTTAGGTTATGGTTTAGAGATTGGAGAGGAGAAGATGAGAGAATGAGCTGGTATCAAAGGCTATGATGGCATCATGAGCTAAAATTTGATTTTCGTTGGTTCGGCTAGGGTAGGGTTACAGAACCTTGGAGCTGCGAAGAAGCTTCAGATTCAGCTGCGAAAAGGAGAGAGCGAGACGCTCACTCATGATGGCAATTCGGTACACACCGTTTTGAATGGAAGAGGAGCTAACAAAATCCCAAGCTTCTTCCATTCGATTTCGGAGAGCACAACGAAGAGAAGAGCTTCGAAGAAGAGAAGCTTTAGAACAAAATCCCAATTCAGTACGCATCGTTTCGAACGTATGGGAGGAGCACATTTTTTGTCTTCATCATTTTCTCTATGCACACCGTTTCATTTAACCCGGGTAGCCAGATGGATTTCGTGTGGAAGGGGTGCCTGAAATCGACTATGTTTAGCTTTTTTTTTTTTTTTGAGAAATGAGAGAAAAAAATTGAATAAAAAATATTATAAAATTAAAATATTATTAAAATATAGTTTTATAATATTACTTTTGTTTAGAGATTTGAAAAAGTTGAATAGTTTTTTTATTTTTTATTTGAAAGTTTGTAATGATTAGTTTGAAAAAGTTGTAATAATTAATTTAAAAATATTTATATTTGAATTATGTTTAAAAATAATATGAAAATTTTGAAATAAGATCTATTTCAAAACAAACCCTAAAACTCCAAATGCTAAAATCACAAGCCCAACGTTAACACGACTACATTTTTTTACTGCCACTAGCTACATTCGGTCGACCTTACGTTTGGGGTGGTGGCTTCTACTCCGGGAGCAGTTAGAAAATCATTGTCACAGGGACACAGTAGACCATTCCTCGTTGGAGCAGACTTGGCCGAAAAGGTACGAGCACCGGCCTAAAACCACCAACATGGACAGGATATGGGCCCATTTTATTGAATCTGGCCTAACATGTGGCTTCGCAAACCAACCTTCACAAGCTGCAGGGAGACTCAATACAAATTGAAGATTAAGGTAAAATTTAAGTGGATTATTTATAATTATAATATAATAAAATATAAATTATTTTATAAAATATTTTTAAAATTTTTAATAAAATAAAATTTTATTTAAAATCTTTAAACAAAATTTTTTTGATTTTATATTTAGTACAACAATTTAAAATGAGGCTTTAATATAAATTTTGTGCCTCAATTTAATAAGATTTTAAAAAATTTATTTAAAATTATAAATAATTCATTGTATTAAATATTAAATTTAGTATTATAGGTCTTGCACATATTGAAAAATAGAAAAATTATTTAAAATTTTATTTAATAAAATGATTTTTTTTTTAAAAAGGTAATAAAAAATTTCTCACTTTTATTTTTGAGTTCTTTGCATAAGGTGGGGCTTAAGCAATGGACTTATTATGGACTGGTTTGGATAGTAAGATGAGATGATATTATATGAAAATTAAAAATTAAATAAAATATTATTAAAATATAGAAAAATAATATTTACAATATTAAAATATGTAATTTTTGCACACTTTTTTAAAAAATAAATAAGTCTAAAATTTATATAAAAAAAAATTATTTTTTTAATAATAAACTATACTTTTTTCTAAACGGAATTTGTGAGACGTGGAGACTTAAAAGAAATAACATTCCTTTCAATTTAATATGTATCTAATATGTTTAGTAGAACGATACTAGGAGTTAGTACTGGGTGGCCATAGAACCTCCTCAACTCTAGGTGTCGGGGGTAGTGTTTTGAGTTTTGTACCGTACCGGCCACAAATTTGGTATAGGTATATTGTCTATTTTGTACCGATTGTACTGTTCGGTACCGACCGTTTCGGTCGATATTTCAATCTGTACCGGCTGATATTTCAATTCTTAATTTTTTGTTTTCATTTTTTTAAACTGAACATATTAGATACATATTAAATTAGAAAGGAATGTTATTTCTTTTAAGTCTCCACGTTTCACAAATTCCGTTTAAAAAAAGGTATGGTTTATTATTAAAAAAATATATTTTTTATATAAATTTTAGACTTATTTATTTTTTTAAAAAGTGTGCAAAAATGACGTATTTTAATATTGTAAATATTATTTTTCTATATTTTTATGAAACGTACGGAAGGATCTGCTCATGAGAGTGTATTGGACTGCTCCAGCATATTGTAATATATCAAGGCTAGTTTCGATAGTAGAGTATTTTCAAGAGAATATTTCATTATTTTTTATTATTTTATTATTATTTTATATTTATTTATTATTATTATTTAATATTTATTTATTATTTT
>QEOT01009589.1:0-35767 GCA_003123785.1 Pterocarya stenoptera
AGCTAGGGTTCACACATAATGTTTATATCTAAACCGAACAATCTAATTATTCAAACAGAATAATCACTACAAGAAAAATGAGCTTTTGTGATCATTTGTTTGCAGCGAAAAGATTATTTATGATCAAAACAGACTTATTTTAATTGTAAATAGTCATTTTGCTGGAATTAACTGACCACAAATAAACAATTTTCTTGTAGTGAATATCGAAGAGAGGATATCAATCCATCAGCAATATTAAAGCTGGGGTCTTAATTAATTATAAATTGCATTTCGAATTTTCAAAGGCATTAATGTCCCTACGAAATTAATGTCCAAAAGTTTCACAACCACGCACAGGATGCACATTGTCGATTAGCTAGGGTTAGGGTACATGTAGATCGATCTAGCTGGTATATTATATATAATGCTCCATCTATTTATTCACCTTAAACTTTTTGTTCAAACTTTGGAGTAGTAGTACTCTGGCAATAGAGAGATCATAAATACATTAAAGCAGGGCCCACAAAAGTCAATATTGTTGTCCGTGCGAATTTTTCGAGTATCATTAAATGTTTCTTAAATATTGTAAGAGCTAATTTAATTGTATTTCTATGATCTCTCTCTTAAATATTTTGAGACTTGGCAGGCTGGCTGGGGATTGAAGATGAACACATGCACAGAGATTGATACAATATTCTTTTTTGCAATTAAGCTATATAACAATGGAATGTAATCTGACATGATGCATGGAGTACTATATATATATATATATATTTATATATAGAACTACCTAAATCTCTTGTGGGATATATATTAATGTTCGTAGGTGATCAAAAGATAATTAATAGACACGCGGTATTCTAGAAGGTAGCTAGCTAGGGTACTAACATATACATACATATATAAAAATATATATATATTATATGGGTTAATTTATTACAAGTTATTTGTAACGAAAATAATTATTTATATATATGAACATTTATGATTAAAAAATAAATATTTATAAAGAGTTATTTGCGATAAAGATGATTATATGTGACAATAATAGATTAATTTTAACATAAAATAATTATTATATATCACTAATTTCCACTTAAACCAAACACCAGTACACATATACATATTTCAAGAAGATATTTAATGACCATATTATATATGCAAATTAGGAATTAAACCAAACATATATGATGAACACACACATATTATATATATAATATATAGTTTTATTTTTTAATTAAAAAAAAGGTTTTGCTTTTGGAGCAATATATATAAATATATATATCCTTGGCTTTAATTATGCATGGATGGAGTATCGTGTCCGTAACTAATTCACAATCACAAGTTCCCTCATTTTCTTTCCTACCGCGTAGCCATCCATCTTTTCTCTTTCTCAGACGGACACGCACATGTACATGCGCCAGGCCAAGCTATGGCAGTACTGCATGCTAGCTATTTATTCTGCTATCTATGACCAATTCATATGCATGACACGGCTTCTGCGACCCTTAAATGCCGCCTATTCCGCTTCATGACAACTAACCCTTGACGCCACCCTCTTTCTCCTTTCTTTTAATTTCTTTTTCTATTACATACTTGATACTCCAACTACTTCTATAAATGCCCACCTCTGCATGCTATCCTTCGGCGCCTGGAAAGAAAACGTCTTTCAATTTGGTGCTACTGTGCGTAATAATATTGATCAGAGGCAGGCAACGGTTGTGGCCAGTAAGGATCGGCATACATGGCCAGTAGTGCCGGAGCTGCGGCGGAGGGATTGTTTAGATGTGTGTACGAGGGTTGTATTGCAGGTTGTGACACAGAGATTGAGCGCCGGCCTTATCATCGGAATTGTGGCTGTGCCCTCCACGATAAGTCCCGTAAAGGTAGCTCCAATGCTGCATTGATCTCCAAGTGCTGCAAAAAGAACGTATCCTACCCAATCAGAAGGTCCTGGAGTGAGGGCTCCTTGCTCTTGCACGCAGCTTCTAATTCTTCTAACCATTCCTCGCCTTCTTCTTCACCCGCTCATGTGGCGGGGGCTGCTGCAGGGAAGCCAGCTAATAATCATCATCAGTCGAGTTTGTGTGATCGTAATGAAGATCAGGACGAGTATGTTTTATTCAAGATCTGAATCTGGCTATTCTTTTTTTTTTTTTTTTTTTTATTGATGATCGGTATAATTCAGTTTTTTGAAGAAATATGAATCGTGGGTTAATGTAAACGTTTTGTTTTGTTTTGTTTTTTTTTTTTATCCTTAAATGGCACTGCTTAATTATGTTTATAGACTCACAATATCAGGATGATCTTATGGATGCTGGATGGTCTGATATTGCAAATGGGTTTTGTATATGATCAAGGATCGATGAAATGATTTTAAATAAAAATCCTTTCATGATCTCATGTACTTATTATTTGATAGATGATCATTTAGTAGTCCAAATATATATATATATTTATATATATTTTTTTATATATGATGCAGAAGATCATGCACAGTTCTAATAATTATGTGTCTTAATTTGGGGAGCTTTGATTAATTCGTGCGTGCAAATATTGCATATATATTACTCGATCGATCGCTCTGAATCTAATTTCATCTAAATGGTTGGTGGTGTTACGTACAGCTCCTAGCTCGAACTATATATTCATATAATAATTAATGTAATTAATGTAATTGATGTAATTAATTAATGGTTGGTAGGTAGGTAGCTAGCTAGTTCCCTTATATATCTATATATATATATATATAGTGCATCATCGATATATATATATATATACACATATACGACACCCTATAAAACATGCCTGCAATTGTAACATAGATATAACATATTATATAAAACCATATTATAAATTTATGAGTTTACTTTTATACAATCTCTTTTTTTAACTGTAGCATTACTCATGAAATGATCACAAATCACAATCTATTGATTGAAAACCAAAACCGAGTAGTGCTATCCTTAGCTGGGGCAACAAACTCATTTTGTAACTGCAACCAAACACCAATCATCTTCTCCGCAGTCGACAGCAAGAACAAATTTATAGATTGCTGTGCAAACAGTGTGTGCGCAAATGAGTCCATGACTAGCTAGCCAAACAACCCATGACCATTTCATGGGGGACAATCCGAGCAAGACCTCACGATTTAACTCGACCATAAAAATTAAAATTAACAAAAAGAAAGAACCACAGCATTTGAAGCTTATGGTTAAAACACAAATTTGCAATGAAGCAGTGTGTGGCTTTAGTCATACACAAATTCCGCCACTTCAAGAACGTGAAGAGTACAAGATCTACCTAACATGAATAACAAGAAAGAATCTGGATTCATAATGCATGCTCATACAAATAAGCAGATAAATCAGAAACGAAAAACAAGTCAAAATAGTCCAAAATTACTGCCAAAAAACAAACAAAAACAGCAAAGCTATTGTACCTTTAACATTTCAAACCAAACAGATCTGAAGTCCAAAAGTTTACACTAAGATCCCATACGAACTACCACCAAATTCTGATGCCTCCTGTCCCCCAGAACACAAATAAACTTTGGTGGCAAGTATCATGCAATGATTTTCAGCTAATAAAGAATTAAGCAAATCTGGACAAATTATTGTCATTATATTTCCTAGTTCCCTAGCAAAATAAACTGTAGAAAAGTAAACATCGTAGAACATCTTTGAAGGGTCACATTCTTTGTCTCCTCGAATGACCAACAATGCTCTTCAAAGTCCTCTTTTGAGCAGAGGATGTTCTTCAATCCAGCTTCACTGAAGAGAACAAGTAATGCACGAACCAGAATGATGAAAGGAACCCGACTGTGCCCGTTGCCAGCATGATTGCTACAACCATGAAGAGTGAATATCCCAAATAAAGAGTGGCTGAGACAGGTCCACTCAAACTCTTCAGGTCGAATACGAGATAGTTAACAGAGTACAAGAAGATGTATATGGCAACAGAACCAGAAGCAAAAAATGACTTCCACCACCATTTCCAGTCCTCCACACAGAGATGCATGTAGGTCAAAACCAAAGATACTTCGGCACAAACCACCACGAGGAGAATCAAAACAATAAAGAGGAACCCAAAGACATAGTATACACGGCCCAACCAAATGCTAGACATTATAAAGAAGAGCTCAATGAAAAGGGTGCCAAAAGGAAGAGTGCCAGCGCCTAGAACAAGCAACCAAGAAGGATATTTCTGAGCTGGTATTTCCCGAGGAATCTGGTTTGTTCGAACAGGGAATTCAATAGGAGATGCCTTTGCCCCAAAGTATCCACCAACTAAGGTAAGTGGAACTGAGATGCAGAACCAGAGGAGAAGCAGGATGACAAATAGAGAAAATGGAATGGCTCCTGTGCTGTGACTTCCCCACAAGAGGAAATTCAAAGTGGTGAGGATCAGAAAAGCAATACCAGGGAAGAAACAAGCAGCTTTCCATGAGACTGAAACCCATCCGTTGTGATCACCACCGCCAATTGTCCTCCACAGACGAACAGCAACATAACCAGCTGCAATACCAAGTATCATATAGAAAAATAGCATACCTGTAACAAGCGTTCCACGTGATGCTGGTGACATGAATCCAAGAGCTGCAAACAATATTGTAACAACAGCCATTCCAAGAATCTGAACCCCATCACCAACCATGATACACAAAAGGGCAGGATTGGTTGGGCCACGGAAAACATCCCCCACAACAAGCTTCCATCCAGATAGCTCCTCATTCATCTGTGCTTGTGCCTCCTTGTCAAGCTCCTCATAACGGGTCAGATCCCGCCTAACAGTCCTCAGGAAAATGACGAGAACAATACCAGCAAGGAAGGTGATCACCATTAGAGAATTCAAAATGGAGAACCAATGGACTTTCGATCCCTCCATCTTCAAATAAGCATCCCAACGCGACGGCCACTTGATGTCACTCTCCTCAAACGTGACCTCATACGTGAAGACAATTGGCTGCCCTTCCTTGATTGGCATAGACACAGTGTTGGGATCACATTTCAAAGCAGTGGGGTACTTGCCATATTTTTTCAAATTCTTCACTGAATCAACATTATGCGTAACACTGCAAGGTATCACTTCAAATCCAACAACCATGTACCCGGGCACACTGGATTCCGTCTTCCCAACTGATGGGATCATATCAGGTGCATCACCAGTCCCCATTACACGTGCCACATTGGTCTCGTCATACTTATGAACGAGAACATTAAACTTCAAATGGTTAAATATATAGTAAACATCTTGAAGCTTAACGCCAATAGGGTACCCCGTCCACCACAAAACAGGATAACCCTCCTTCTTTGTATACCGAATTGCAGGCAAATTATCAAGAATCAAATTAACCTGATACATCTCATCAATTCTATCCTTCAAAATGTTAAACTTTTCCGCCAATAATGGATCGGACTTGCACAAAAAGATCTCAGTCTCATTCTTGTACATATTGAACCGATACGGAGAGTTTTCAATCCGATCCCCCATTAGAAGCTCCCCAAGATTCTCAGCACTATCCTTGATACCCCCATCGGGCGTACAAAACGGCAAACTGTAATAGCTAAAGGGCATTTCCGTATCGATGGAAGTAAGTGAATTCACTTTCACCCATAAATCGTCACCGACACCGTATTTGTGAGGGTAACTACCCGGAAGGTAAAACCCATACCCGGATTGGAATACCAAGCAGATGGCCAATACCCAGATTCTAAATTGATTGAAAACCCCCATTCTTGAACGACGTGTGTCAGATCTGGAAAATCCAGTACAGAAAACGAATGAAAAACAGCAAAATAAGCCCAAATTCTACGTGAGCTTTGGGTTTAATTGCAGATTCAGATATGAAAGCACTGAAATAAAACACAGTTCTTGGAGTGTGAATCTAAACGAATAGGAAAAAAACGAAGATAACAGAAAATGAAAAAGGGTCGAGATAAAGTACGGATCTAACTGACCTTCACCGCCGGAAGAGGGAGAGAGACACGAAAATGAAGAGATGGGCCTCTCTGCGTGAGAAAGAAGCAACGACGAAGAGAGGGGTTAGACTCTGGGGCTCTGCAATTTTTATATGGTCGGTTTTTCTTCGGGAGTGTGGCAAAGTTGAAGAAGTTAAAGTCTTGTGCCCTGATTGACCATAATGCCCCCTCAGCTTCTGAACTCAGATGCCAATGCTTGGGCTCAGGTGTCAATTTCTTTAGAAATTTATAGAAAAATGGTAAATTTAAGAGTTTTTTTTTGATCGGGGGAAATTTAAGAGTTAAACAAAGAGATTGATCTATCAAACTTTCCTTTGACTCGACTCGTGAATCTCTCTGATCCATATTACTGCTCTAAGGGATTGGTCAGGATTACAATTTACAATGAGCCTGGGCTGGGCCCAATGTTTTAGAATTTGTTTTTCATTTCATATATCGTTGCTATCGGAGTTTTTCTATTTGCAAACTGATGAGCAGTGTAAGGGGATTTTTTCCATTCCATAAAGCCCATTGGGCCTCAGTCCAATATCCAGCCCAAGGGGCTACAAGGACTGTGTAAGGGGTAAAGCATCTATCAGGGAAAGGAGTCAAGTAATCAATAAGACAAATCAACCGACATCAACAGACCATCTACTACTCACAAGGGACAAACGTAAAGTTAGAAAATCACGTCGCATTAATGGCCCTACTACCGAGCTACATGCCACATTTATAGTGCCGTTGTAAAGACATGTTGTATTAAAGAGTTCTGACAGCAAAAACAACAGAAGATGCACAAACTCTATAGAGACGAAGACAATCTTCACCTTTTCCAAGTCACAGTATAAATAGTAAGCTCCAAGTACAAAAAAACTCTTGGATCCCTAGACTCCGACTTGTTTACAAACTTCCAATAATACTTACAAACTTTGGCATTAGAGACTCCCCGACCCTAAGGCCGCCCTCTCCTAGTTGTATTCTCTCCCATCTTTTGCAAGCCCATTTCAGAAGACCTGAGTTGTCAGAGTCTGGTCCAAAGGTGTGCAAAATACTACGTTAACAGGCAGTATACACCGTATCTACATCACTTATATAATAATATTTAATTTGTAAGATTTATATTTTAAATTTTATCTTCTAAAACAAATCATGACATATAACCACTTTGCTAGATGTATTATCCACAACAGCTTATAAATAGAATTTTCTTAATTACTATTGATCGAGGAAGGACGAATGTACACATTTAAAAAATGGGGAAGTTAAGAAAAGGAAGTAGCCATCCTATTGGCATTTAAGAAAACCCTAAATTAATCTCAATAGCATTGATTTTTTCATGTTAGCATTCATGTAGGTTTCCTCTGGTTCAAGTATTACGACTTGGTTTCTCACGTCTATGGTGATTACAGGTTGGAAGAGACAATCTCCTTTGTCCAAATTGGAGGAGAAAATGAGTAATGAAAGTTGGGTCTCTTAACCCAAGCAATTTAATTAGGTAAAGTTGGTATGGAATCTTGTGGACATAATCCAAGAGCAAGGGGCATGTGTACGTTACTTTGGTGTGCTTCTCCTACAAGCATTAAGCAAGCCAGCTCGATCCCCCATCTTTCCTCTTAATGCATGCATCTCTATTCTTTGTCAATACCTCTACTACAGATGATCAAGCTGTAATCCCATAAACTAGATTCTTTCTTTCTTCTTCACAAGCAATCATATTAAAAATCATGAATTCTTGACAGATGATATTCCCTTGATATAATCTGTACTTACTTAAATTACCACCCCTTGTCTAAATTAATTAGCATATAAACTATTCAACTGTTTCGGTAACTATATAGTTATTATTGATATATAAAATGCATTAAAACTCTGAGCTAGCCCTTAGAGCACTAGTAATGGTTTCTCTATATGCATCTTCAAAATTATCTTTTTTGAAGAATGGTTTTGTATTTAAAGAATGATTCTCACATTGATTTGTGTAAATTTGAACCAAATAATAATAAAATATTATTATTTTTTCATTTTTTATTTGTTTTCTAAAATTATTATATATATATATTTTACAATTAGCATCCACTTTGTATTATCAACTTAATACAAATTTTATGTATCAAAATTATTTTAAGATAAATTTTACAAAGTTAATTTTAATATGTATGAGAGAGAAAAAAATAGTAAAATAATGTTTGAAGAGTGAACAGTGCTTCTTCATATTTGAAGAATGACTGTTTATAGTTATGTAAAAATATAAAGATGAAGAAGCCAATGCAGACTTTTTAAAAGACAGATTCTTCAAATTTGAAGATGAAGATGAAGATAGAGAAGCCACTGCCAGTGCTCTTAGTCCCTTCTTGTCTCCTCTCACCCACTCATTTTGTCTTCTATTGATGGCCCCTTCAATGGGCAGAGTCTTGAAAACCATTTTGGCCTGGTGTATTTTACCCCCTCACAATTAAGATAGAAGGGCAAAAATGACAAATCACATATTGATTAAGTGGAAGTTTGTAATGTAAGGCTTCCAGCATCTAGAATTTCTCTATCACGAGCAGCGCCCAGCTCCGGAGCTTCATGCCATAATTCAACATATATATTAGTTCCATGCGTGTACGTGGCTGTGTAATATCGTTTTTCCAGCCAATTCACAACTAGCAAAGAATAAATTTCGAATTTTCAATTAATAATTCAGGAATATCTAACTGGCAAAGGAGCAATATTCTTTTCTTTTTTTCTTTTTCTTTTTTGATGAGAAGATTCCCTTTCTGCTTTTTCTTCATGAGTTCAATATTAATGAGATCTTCTTCTTCTTTCTAATTTCGAATAATTGAATTGCTCAATTTGAAAACAACACTTCATATATAAACTGCTTTTAGAATTTTCAAACCCTTCAAAGAGATTTTTTCAAAGGAATTACTACACAATCACATGAAGGTCTCCTATGCTTTTTCTTGCCTACCGCGTAGCTACCAATTAATTTACTCTCTCACGCAGACACACTCGCGCGCACACATGCGCCAGGACATGAGCCTGCTTGCTACCAATTCACATGACACCTCTGTCTTCTACGACTCTTAAATGCCGCCTATCCAGCTTCATGACAACTAACGCTTGACGCCACGCTCTCTCCTTTCTTATTCTCTTATATATATGACCCTCTTAACTGCTTCTATAAATGCCCACCTCTTCTATCCTTCAGCGCCTGAAAAGAAAAAATCTTTGAATTAGGTGGTGCGCGTAATTAATATTGATAGGCAGGCAGCGGTGGTGGCGGCCAGTAAGGGTCGACATACATGGCCAGTAGTGCCGGAGCCGCGGCGGAGGGACTGTTGAGATGTGTGTACGAGGGTTGCATTGCTGGCTGTGACACAGGTGTTGAGCGCCGGCCTTACCATCGGAATTGTGGATGTGCCCTCCACAATAAGTCGCGTAAAGGTAGCTCCAATGCTGCATACTCGGCCAAGTGCTGCAAAAAGAACGTATCCTACCCCATCAGGAGGTCCTGGAGTGAAGGATCCTTGGCCTTGCACGCATCAGCTTCTTCTTCTAGCCATTCCAGCTCGCCTTCTTCTTCACCAGCGCCTGTGGTGCAGGTGGGGGCTGCCGCAGCACGCAGGGAGGCCTCATCATCAGTCGAGTTTGTGTGATCATATTCATGTAGATGATCAGGACGAGTATGCTTTATTATTCAAGATCTGAATCTGGCTATATATATATGTTCTTTGGATGATGATCAGTACGTATAATTCAGTTCTTTGAAGAAATATGAATATGCAGGTGGGTTAAGATTTGTCATGAACGTACGGTTTTAATAATTATGTTTATAGATCCACAAGAGGATCTTATATATGGATGCAGGTCTCCGCGTGCAAATGGATTTTGTATCTGATGAAATGATTTTAAAGAAAAATCCTTTCATCTGTATTTGATAGATCATCTAGTAGTACTGCAAATTTATATGACTCAACAGATCTTGTTCATGTAACTTTTGGATTAAGTTCAATTGGATAGCCAATGATCTTGACCTCCATTGACAAGCTTTAATTTGGAGCTTGGAAGATGAAAATGTTCACAGCTTGATATTACATGCATTTAAATTATTTAATCTTTCGTTTATATATATAATCAATAGATTTAAGAAAGCATTTCCAAGACGATGGCATATATATTTGATGGATCGATTGGATGGCCACATGATGCGCATATATGGCATGCGGTCGGCTCCCTCTGTCGACATGACCTCGATCCCATTTTTATAATTCCTATTACTTAAAATTCATGATTTAAATTAGAATATTAAAAGTCCTGTGATCATCAAGAGATAAATATAGAGTACTTTTGTATTTAAAAAGCCAAAATTAAGACAAACGATTCCCAGTCTATATATATTTTAATATAATTAATTGAACATATAAAAAAGCCTTTTCTAGCTATTATTATTAATATTCTTATTATAATTATTGATCAATAAATACAAGACAACTCTCCTACTCTATCATGGTGTGGCTGAAGTTGGCCGCCACGTGCAGGGACGGTGAGAAAGACGAAACGGGCGTGACTGGCAATAATTTATTATTATTATTTTCAGTTTAGTACCAGATGATCTTAATCTAATAATTGGGTACTCCATTAATTAACTAATTAAAGATGTGGCTTTCCTTAATTAGCATGCATTAATGTCCGCCTAACTAGGCCTGTTGAGCTGGCTCCCGCATCCGGTCCGCCCGGCTCTGTCGGGGGCAGAAGGACGGGTGGGTACCCACTCCTTGGAAATGTCAGAGGCAAGTGCTGGGCTGGGCCTTGGGCCCACCCGAATTTCACCTGTTTGACTTGTCTATGGGTCATGCTACAGCCTCGGAAGGTATAGCCTTACTTTATGATGTGTTTTTTTTTAAAGTTTTTTTTTATATAGATGTTTTTAATAATTTTAAATATTTTAAAAAATAAAATAAATTTAGAATATCATTAAAAAATACTTCTTTAATCAGAAAATTAAAAAAAATTATTAAAAAATACTTCCTTAATCACGAAGTAAAATAAAAAAATCATTTTTTATTTTACTTCGTGATTAAGGAATTATTTTTTAATAATATTATGAATTTATTTTATTTTTTTAAAATATTTAAAATAGTTAAAAAAATTTATATAAAAAAAAAACACATTAAAAAACAAGCTACACCCCCAGCGGGGCGTGTAGCACTTTCCATTAAATATATATGTATTACATATATGAGATATATTTAAAAAAATAACAAATTATTTTTAATAAAATGATGTCGTTTTGCTTAGGTTGGGTTTTAAACTTAACTTATTTTGGTGCTATACTTCTTTCTCTTTTCTTTTTAGTCTCTCACCATAGCTGTTTGGTCTCTTGAACTCTCTCCCTCTCGCAATCAACCCCAACCCCAAGTATCTCTCTCTTTCTCTCTGAAAAACTTGTCATGCGATACCAAACACCACATGGTGGCAATGGGCAGACGGCATGGGAGCCAATCCTCCTCCGACATCTGGACGGGGGCACCCACCCACAGGAGGCGGGCTTGGGGCCAAACTCAACCCCTGCCCATGTGGGGCCGGGGATTGCCCTCCTAGAAGACGCGTGTATCACCCCTACGCCTAACCTATATATCATGTAGGTAGGGATATTAATGAGTTAGAACTCTAATGAGAAGAAACAAATACTAATTAATAAGAAAATGTTCGAAAATAAGCACATAAAACTTTAATTTTGGCCTCCTTTTATATAATCCATTCGTATTTATAGCACTTCTCAAATTGCTATGTTTGTTCATATATACTTGCTATATAAACAAGAAAAGTTAATTCAAAACAAGGAAAGTGCCGTATCAAAAGCAAAACAAACTAAAAAGGAGTATTTTTGCCTTTTGGAGCCAATGCATGATTAAAGGCCAAATTAGATAAGAAAAAAAGGAACAATGCTTATGGGATTTTGCAATTTTTCTCACTGCCATGCATTGATTTTATGACATATTGTTATCACCTATCTAGCTAGCTAATTAGACATGATGTCATTAAGGAAAATGTAACGAAATGAAGTTCAATAATAACGATTAATTTGCTTATTCAATTCAACTGTGGCATCTCTTTGACGTTGCATAAAAAGAGTCGCCTCTACACATGACAAAACCGCTAAATTGGGATCCTCAAAAGTACTGAGATTTATATACTCTTTTTTCCGGATCAATCTATGCTTCTTTTGTCTTTTTTCTCTGAAAAAAAAAGGGGCATAACCCCACTACTATAATACATTCAAAAATCGAGCCAAACAAGAATAATAATAATCCAAACCGATGTTTCCTCAATTCCTAAGCATCTCTCTCTCTCTCTCTCTCTCTCTCTTTCTGTGTGTGTGTGGAAAATTCATACACCCAACATTAGAGAAGTGAAACTTAAATACCTAGAGAAAATGTTTGTCTTAATGATCAGTCCTGTAGAAGCACTCGTTCGATCTCGAGTTGAACGGTGCATATGAGCACAAGAATTTTCTTTGTACAGTACTCCCTGTCCCTTATTCCAGGCATGCTCTCTATATATATGACGCCTTATAAAGCATGCATGCAATAGTTTCAAAACTTCCAAAAACCACAGAAACGCGCACACATATTAATTGTCCACCAACATTATTCACATATATATATCTTCAGTACTGAGAATTAATTAATGGGCTCTGGAGCAGCAGAGATGATGCTTCGATATTGCGTCTTTGATGGATGCTTATCAATGCAGGACATGGAGAAGGAGAGGAGGCCGTACCACCGCAACTGCAGCTGTGCACTGCATAAGTTGAAAGTCGGTTCCTCTAATGCTTGTTCTCATCAAAGGAACATCTCATTCCCAAAGAAACATTCGTGGACAGAATATTGTTCCTTGTCCCTCGTAACAGTTTCCAAATCCCGGCCCTATCAATGTTCTTTTCCTGACATGTCAAATAGATCAAGAGATTGAGATCGAAGATATGCTAATGGAGATTTGTCTCTGCACATGATGACATGCAGATATTCCATAAGCTTGCTATGGCTCATTTAGAAGAAGAAGAAGAAGGTTAGGAAGTGAGCAGCCGATTTTATGTATTTCTTTCACTAGTTTTCCTCCTCCGGTGCTCCTCAAGATAATGCTCGAGGAAAGAACACATCGATTTTATGTAGACAATGTCTTGTGTACTCTCGTTTCCAGAATTGTCCCAAATTTAAAAAAGATATTGAATGAACGAAATCTGCGTACAACATCATGCATGCGGCCAATTGATGATCACATTTTGTTTGAAACGACAGCCCAACTAATTAACTCGGCAAAGATAGGATCATTTTTGCTTGTTAGAAACTTAGAAACACCAAATCAGCTTAATTCTACTCGAAATGTAACAGGAGAAAAAAGAAAAAAAAACACAGTTTTTCATGCACATATATAACAATTAAAGACCTAGCTAGCCGTTGAAGAATAATCTTACATTGCCTGTGGACAAGGCCTTGGACATAGTTATAAAGAATGAACAATCCTCTCTTGTAAAATCCGTTTTATGAGATGAATTAGGCGTATGAATTTCTTTACTAGCTAGCTATATATTGAATGAAATTGCACTAGTTATGATACATTTGATCCTCTGTTCATGTATTCACTTTCAGTATATAGTGGTACATCTAAAATATACAAGATCATAAACGTGTAAGCTCAAAAGATATACAATTACAACAACATAAATGCAGTACTACTTTATCCTTAATTAACAAATATTACAGCCTCCAGTTTCACTTCTTACCTATTTGCTGGATTTTCTCCCCTTTTAATGACAATGTCGGCAGCAATTGGTTTGGTACAGCATGGTTGGGAAAATTAATCGAGGCCAGCAAGTATGCATTAGCTCTTGATCATAGGTTTAACTAGCATGACCAGTCCATCTTTATGAGTACTTAACGTTTTAGCTTATCCATTTTTAGCACTTTCTATTTACTTGAGGATTGAGATCATCTCTTGCAGTAGTACTCCTCAGCATGTTCAAGTTAAATTGGTCATTCATTCTCATTTACTAGGACATCAACTTTAAGATAGCTAGTTTTGGTGTGATACCATGTTATAAATAAAAGAGTAATGATACATATACAATATATATATATATATATTGTCTTTTTGCAAATAGAGGCCGTCATTTGTTTCAATAGCCAGCAGATCATGTCCTTCCAATAAGAAAAATCAAATGAGGGGAGGTTGTCAAGTTGGTTGGTGGCTAGTGGGGAAGGTGTTAGAGAAATGAACTTTGCAGTTTTAAGGTATACAAGTCTCGCACACTCCAATTGAAAAAAATAGGTAAATCAGGAATCCACATGAATTTTTTTTTTTTTAATAGTATATCTCATTTTTTTCAAAGGTGCGTAGTGTTTACACACCCTAAAACTGTATTTAGCACTACTTGAAGGTGCTGACGCTCAAGTTAAAGGTAGTATTCCTTTCAATTGTTTCTGTTGGCGTTTACCTATCTTTTTGTGGAGTGGAAATTCTAATTCCTAAAAGAGAGAGAGAATAGGAATTAATAAGAAAGGTAGTGCTAGTGTGCCGCCCAGCTTTGACTGCTGGGCGTGCCCACTAGTACAAATTTTATTTTTTTATTTTATATTTTTTGAACATATTTAAATATTTTTAAAAAATAAAAAAATATGCCAATACACGAATAGTCACTTCCTTAATCAGTAACTAAAGAAAAATATTAAAAAAATTAAATATATAAGCGATCAAAATAAGACCACAAAATAGGCAATATATTAGCATTATTCTTAATGAGAATGCTAAAATAGACACCAAGCTGTTGGAAGGGGTCAATTGATCAGTGAAACCACAAAAAGTATATACCGGTACTCTGTTTCAATTTATATATTCATCCGCTAAGAACCAACAATAAGAAAATTATATAGAAATAAGAGATCCAGGGTATATTGCCAAAGCTTCTGCTTATGATTATAAGAGAGAGAGAGAGAGAGAGAGAGAGAGAGAGAGTTTGTATTTGTCCATCAGTCCTACATATCCCACTAAATAACAACAAAACAGCAAAACGAAGGCATCGATACAGGCCTTGCATGTTTCTTACTTTCACACATCACTCAACTCTTTGTTTCATCATCTTCCAACTTCAATACAACCATCTTGGGTCAGACTCACATCATGTCACTTAAAACCAGATGCTCACCTAGCTAGCTTGGTTTGAAACCAAAACAAAGACCTTCACCAACAACATTAACGTGTGTTCAGCACAAACAAAACAAGAGCCTTCACGAACAAGCCAAAGCATAGTAATTGTTAGGTCTTAAAATTTTATTAGTGGGACAAAAGAGTAGCCCAAATCTCTATGCTAAAAGAACCGTATGTGAAAATGAGTTTTAAGCAAAACAGAACAATCTTAGCCGCATGAAGCCATTTGCAAGGCAAAGCCTGAACAGGACACATGCCAAGTGAAGCTGACTTGCTTACTTTCGCCCCCTTTGCCAAGACTCTTTCTCTCTCTGACCTTGACCTGGGCCCCAGTATCAGAATCTAAACTTCATAGGTGAAAACGTTTGCCTTTGTTGCGTAACTAGTTTGTCAAGAACCCACCTCCCCAAATTTCTCTCGACTTCTACGCGGCTCAACCACAAACACGGTTTCTCTCTTGATTACACCCACATTCCCACTCAGTTACGTCGCCCCTGATCTATATAAATGCTTGATAAAGCATTCAATGGTTTCAAAAACATTTCAAGTCACTCTTTTGCAACCTCGATCTCTCTCCCCACCTCCATCCCTGTCCCCTTCCCACACAAATTACTATTCACAAACTCAAGGGGGGCTCGGGAAAAGGGTGAGAGAGAGAAGACAGAATGGCCGCTGGAGCAGCAGAGACGATGCTTCGATGTGTGTTTGATGGATGCTTATCAATGCAGGACAAGGAGATTGAGCGGAGGCCGTACCATCGCAACTGCAGCTGCGCAATGCATAAGTTGAAAGGTGCTTCCTCTAGTGCTTGTTTTCATCAAAGGAAAATCTCATTTCCGAAGAAACATTCACGGACAGAGAATTCTTTGTTCATAGCAGCTTCCAACTCCTCTTACGGCGCCGTTAGAAGAAAAGAAGATAGGAACTACTGCCAACCCTGAGTGTTTTTTCGCAGAGTTAGAGCACATATTTCTTCTACTGTCAAGAATCAACTCTTATTATTCTTCTGAGCTCTTTTGTAAACAGTCTGTCCCGTTTCTTTTTTCTCTTCTACCGAAAGGAAAAAGTATCTGCAAATTGTTTTGTTATTTTTCACTGACAGCTTAATACAACGCAGTACTTCTGTAATTCTTGGATGAAGAGATGGGGGACAGTGTCCTACATTCGATTACATACTGTCGGAAATACGTTTACAATGTGTTTGTGTGGGTTCAGACCCCGATTCTTGCTGAGTTGCATCCATTGAAATGCCCATAGGAGGTTTTTAACAATTAGTCTGCCCCCATATATAAATAACTGTGTGCAAGTAAATAGATGCAGACATTAGAGAAAGTTGCTGATTAGTAAGCTACATGGGGTTCAGGTAGATAGACGAAAGTAACAGCCTAATTGGTAATTGGTGGTGTGTGCTACATCCCATGAGCAAGACTAGAACAGGGCACCCTCTTCCTTTAAGGAGACTATTCTGCACGGTTCATTTATATCATATTCTGAGTGTCTATGTATACATGCTGAGAGAAGTAAAAAGTCAATCAACCTGGGGATCTAAAGAAGATTATTCTGCATGACTAATTTACTAAGGTAAGAAAAGTTTCACTCCAAGATGACCTATGTAACACCATTAATCTTGCGACTCCTCAGTAGCTAGGTATGAATCATTGCCCGCATGATTCATTGGCGATATACATGACATGAAGAGTACATTGTTCAAGATGAAAAGTCAGAGTGGCCACCACATACCATTCAATGAACAAGTGAATCATAACCAAAACCATTTATTTACAGCTGAGAGCCGTACTTCCAAACATACATATCCACGTATAAATCCGGACCGACTTTTTCCAATCTTTTCCTCCAAAGTGATACTCTCCCTTCCAAATGCTTTAATAAGTATGGACCCCACAGTCTCTATCCGTCTTTCCCCTCGCCCCCTCTCTCAACCTCACCCTCGCTCTCCGATCCATAGGCTGAAAAGTGAACATGCATCATGGCCCGCTCTCTAACACTCCATTATCCCCAACCCATCCTCTCCCAGACCCACCACCACAAACACCAACCTCCGCTCCACCTCAACCCCAAAATCCCACTCACCCGCCGCTCCCTTCTTCTCCTCTCCTCTTCTTCACTCTCAATCGCCACCACTCCACCACCTGCCTCTCCTGCAACCATTCTACCACCTCCACCACCGCTAGACACCACCATCACTGACCGCGTCTTCATGGACTTCAGCCTCTGCCCCACCACAACCTTTCCCTCCGGTACCGACTCCTCCAACGCCCCACTCTGCTCCGAGTCCATCCCGTTAGGCCGCGTTATCCTCGGCCTCTATGGCCACCTCGTCCCCATCACCGTCACCAATTTCAAGTCCATGTGTTCTCCCACCTCCTCCTCCTCCTCCTACAAGAACACCCTTGTCCACAAAATCTTCCCCGGCCAGTTCTTCCTTGCCGGTCGCCAAGGCCGCCGCGACAAAGCCGAGGTTCGCCCTCCCCTTGACTTGCCTCGTAACACCGAAACCATCGACTCCAAGGCCTTCATGCTCACGCATTCCCGTGCAGGCGTTGTTTCGCTGTGTTTGTCTGAGAATGATGACGAGGATGAAATCAAGCTCGACCCCAACTATCGGAATGTGGAGTTCTTGATCACCACCGGACCCGGGCCGTGCCCTCAACTCGATAGCAAGAACATTATTTTCGGAACAGTGCTTGAAGGTGAGTTAGTGTTTTCAAGTTCATGGTTGTTCAGTGTGTCATGGAATTTCATGCCATCTAATAACAATAGAGCGGATACATTGTTTATTTTCCGAGTACTTTTTAAATATCAAGCACTAAGACTGGAATTTATTTTATGGGGTTGATGCTAGTTCTTGTGCTCATTATCATGATGTTGAACACTCCTACTAGAAATGAGCTCTTTTGGTATGACCACCATGTATTTTGTTTGGTGTTTGGTCAAGCTTGCAGTTCTGATAATTAATTGATAAAATTCAATATTTGGTAGAGGGCATATAAAAAAATGTGATCTTTTGGATTAGTTAATTGATTTCTGGTTGTTTTCCAATTTGGCAATACCTCTGGCTTTGCATTGTTGTGGAGGGATTCTAGTTAAAGGTTTTTGTGAAAATAGAAGTGGGTTTTATTTCATTTTGCTCTTATGTAACATTCTGTTGATGCCTTTCCCCCAGAATCGAGTGGATTTTTATTAATATGCTAGAATGCATTTGGTACTTTAGCCCCTTTTTCCCAAATTTTGTTATTGGAAATTTGGAATGAACATCGAATGTGCTTGTGCTGTCCTTTTTCTCCTCCTTAAAAGTTCAATCAATATATACAGAAGTTCAAAATATTCTCTTACAATAGTGGCCTCAAGGTATGCATGATCGTCTTGTGTGAAAAAATGGTCTTGTGCCTTTTATCACCTTTTGTGGGCAATGTGTAGTGCATGAGGGATCTTAATCGTGGTGCTAATCCATTAAAATTGTGTCTTTAGCTTATAGCATACAGGTCTTAGCTAAGTAGCACTAGCGCAGATGCTCTTCAGTTCGATAAAAAAAAAAAATTCTCTGCTTTCTTTGAACATGCAACACTGTCCCAGAATCTTAATTCTAGGACGTCTTCTGGCTCACTTTTCTCAGTCAGCCTGTAGCATACAAGAGTTGATATCTGGAATGTATTTTACGCTGCACGCTGCATATAGATTCTTATTCGGGTTTAAATTGTGATGAAATCTCCAGAGATAATATTTTTACAAAACTAGTGTCTAATGTAACATGATGGGGTCAGATTTTTAGGCTTGAACTTTTGGGTTTAGTGGGATGTCCAATTGTATTATATCAATGCCTCATCGAAAGATTTTCCCCAACTGTTTATCTCCCCATGAACAACTATTATTTCTTGAAATTATCAACATGAACTTCTTCATCACAGTATATAATTTCATACATTGTCTGATAGGTAGTATATAATTTCATATATTTACAGGTACATATGTGTTATGTGTGAAAACTTTGTAATTGGACAGCAAACTGAAGAATTTCACATAGAATGAGATTCTGTTTTGGTCTTAAAAACTGAAAACTAACTTGAAGGCACAAGCATAGAACAAAAATACAAAGGATCTTCAATGCAAAAGATTGTAAAGAAAAGAAATTCTGCTATACTATCATCAAGAGCATGATCACTAATCTCTCAGCTGAACTCTATCTCAGGTTTGGATGTCGTGGCAGCCATAGCATCCATCCCCACATACAAACCAGGTGAACGGATTCGCCAATTCAATGACTTGGCTGAATTTTTTGGAGATGAAAGAGCCCAAAATGCTCGCTCAATATGGAACAGGCCCCTTAAAACTGTATATATCAGTGACTGTGGAGAGCTCAAAGTGGCTAAACCTCCCCTATCTCCTAGTCTACCTTAATCTCACTAGTCACCGATTCAAGGTCCTTCTCGTACCCACTTGTCGATTTTTCTTGTACTGCCCGTTTCCTATCAGGAGAGCACAGTTCAATATTCTTTAATTTCTGGATGCAACTCATTTACAGAGCCTATTGAAAATATATGTTCAACAAAGTGCAATTGTGCACAAACATCTTCTCACCTGCAATCTGATGCATTGGCAGTTTCTTTTTGATCCTCTATATACCCGGTTATGCAGTGTTGGTATGAGCTGCACACAACCTTCAACTCCTATTACTGAAGACATGTTTGGACACTTTAATTCAGACACTGTGGCATCTGAGACTTTGCTTTGGATTTTGCGTCTTGTTCTGGCAGTCCAAGCTTGGTTTTATATTTGAAGCTATTCTTCAAAAGCATGCTTCTTGTTTACCATAACTCAGGCCCTCAACAGTGCTTTACTGCTCTAAACCCATCTTGGCCCAAAATAGGCCCTCCTAAACAAACTACTTTCAAACTTATACTCTTAACTAAGGCACTAACTAGAGGTATAACTTTGTACCGAAAAATAGAGTTGTCACCTTAGCTCTGATTGGGAGCAGCTCCCCTCCAGCATCTAAATCTTCCCTCTTTCAAACGGGAGAAGACCACATGGACGTCCCGTTTGAATTCAGAGATAAGTTGAGATAGTTTTAGATGAGTTGAATAAAATATTGTTAGAATATTATTATTGTTTTGAGATTTGAAAATGTTGAATTGTTTATTATATTTTATGTGAAAATTTGAGAAAATTATAATAATGAGTTGAGGTGAGTCTCAAATCCAAATGTTTACTGTCGAAGACACTCCCATATTCCCTCCCACAAAAATTGCTGGAGAATGAGTGTAGACCTGTTCGCATGGAGGGAGCCAAGTTCCATGGGTATTGAAGAGATTGGTATTTCAAGGGAAACTCAGTTTGGGAATGAAGAGAGAATTTGAATATCACAGTTTTGCAACATGACATGTTTTGGTAAAATTATTTCATTCCCTTCTTCTGCCCATAGTCCATGATCAGCGTAACCGTGTTATGATCAGAGTGCATGGTTTTACCATTTTCGTTATATATTGATCGACCGTCAGATTGGCCATATGTTTCTCGGCACCCATGTCTGTGCTCCCCTGACTCCATCTTCTTTGTGAGTTCAACATCAGGATTCAGGACGCATCAATCAAACCAAGCTACCTATTTCCATGAATTTCTTTATATGAATCAATAAACCAACTTGCTTTTTCTTGGTACTCTTCCTCTTGAAGGAGAAGAGGAACAACCCATTAGATGCTCCGAACTAGTTGTTCTTCCTATTTCTATTATATTCAATTATATTAGATTAAAAACAAAGGAAATGTCGGCAAGGCGAGGAATGAGGGGGAGGAGTGTGGCAGCAATAACAGATAGGATTACTATATCTTAACATGGCATGTTGTGGACCCACCAAACTTCTTTACCATGACTAAGCAAGAGAGAATGATAATCCCATATTCTCATTTCATTTGATTAATTAAAGCCAAGCCAGGTTTGGTGATGATTTCAAAATTCAAACACATAATATCTGACGCTGCATGAACAAATCCTTAGCCAGTCAGTCGACCTGCTCGCAAAAAATAAGGTAGATTTCCACCTGCTACATTAACTTAGAGAGAGTAGTAACCTCTGACAATACTAATTTATTACCGGCCACTTTGAAAACTTGGAACCAATGTATACTACCAACCAGGCAGCATCTAAATTATAGGCATGAAAGTCATCAGAATTGATGGGTAGGTCACCATGCATTTCAAACAACTCACATGATATGCATACAACACATTTATTAGTTTTGTTGAAGATTCTTTATCATAAGCAGTTATTTATAATAAAACAGAACCAAATTAAATGCATGGAAAACATGAAAAATATATGTCGGTTTATTAACAGAAATGGAGCTAGCAAGAATTAATATTAAATGAAAAGGAGGGAAGAGATCAGAAGGAACTTGAGATCATATGGTGATCATCAGTATAATGTCGGCTCGATTTGTATCACCTTCAAAGATTAATTACAGCTTATGCAGATATCTAAAGATGGGGCATTTGAAATGGCTATAAATACATACATACATACATACATACATACATGCATATATATGCAGCATCTGATCATGTTTGTTCAACATGAGTTGAATCCATGTAATTAGATTAATGCTGCTGCATCAAAATTGAATTTAAAGCAAGCCAAACGTGAAGGATGGATTATTGGTCTTCCATGCATGCTTAAGTACTACAACTAAAACATCATGCATGCTGTGGCAATATTTAAGTTGAGAAATGATAAATACAGTCGTGAGTGTGCAAGCGGCGTGCAGTCGCTTTGATAAAAAGTGAATAAAGATGGGACTCACTTGAAAAAAAGTTAAGTTTTTAATAGCGGATCCCACTCATTTTCAAAGCGACTGTATAGCGTTTGCGCATTCCACGACTGTATGTAGAATTACTCATTTAAGTTTGGTTGTATCCACCAAGTTCCTTTGGACGAGTTGGCATAAAGATTGATCTCTAAATGAGAGAATCATCTTCGAACCCCCACCCATTGTATAAAATAAAAATAAAAAAAAAAAGTTTGGTTGTTTCCGACTTTTTTTTTACATGATCAATTATATTTCTTTATTCTGACCATATGGATACCATCCACAACTCTACGTTTTTGCAAACTAAAACCAATGGAAAGTTTTTAAAAGTTGGATATTTAATGACTTTGGAGGGGATATTTGGGTTCCCTTACTGCAAGGCCCACGAGCTGATAAGTAGGCCTAGCTTGCCATTTTGACCTACAAGGCCCGCGGCCCAAGGACCCACGAGGGCACGATATCAATAAGGGACCAACATTATTCGTAAGGAGATAATGCTCAAGATGAAGGCAATTGTCTTGAGACGGATAACCTTATAAATCAAAGCAGTTATCCCCTCCTCCTCCTTTGTTAAGGGATAACTACAGATAAATGCAAGGAATAGATGATTATCGACTCCATGGACACGTTCCTACGTCTTTATAAATGGTACATGAAGGTAACAAATGCTCTCTAGAATTTGATTGAGATATTAAATATTGAGACCACTTCTCTAACTTAGGCATCAGAGTTTATCATGGGCACCCAGTGTCGTCGGGTTGTTCATTGCAGTTCGTTCGAGTGGTTGGTGGTATGAAATATGTCTTTTACAGTAGTGCCGTTTGTGAGATCTTTGCAGACTTCAGCGTGATTTTTACATGCCAATTACTACACAATCGATTTCAAACAACCCATGATCAAGAGATGAATACCATGGATATAGAAGCGAGGCTGGCAGAGGCCGAACAAAAGCTAAGAGAGGCCATGATGGTAGTGGAGTAGTTACAAAAGGAGAACGAATAATTGAAGCAGCAAAAAGCCGTCGTACCACGTGTCTAGAATGGTCATATCCCCCAACTCAGCCAAGAACATCCCTTGGCCTTCAACTTGCCTCCCAACTTTTGTGTCGACCAATCTCTCATTACCCACGTCTCTTTGGTCAACCCTACCCTCTTCAAACCTTCCCCCTTCTAGGTAGGATCCACCCCCTTTAAGAAGAGTGGGAGAGTCATCCTCACTGTCAAATAAGGAAGGGGAGGGATAGGGGATGGAGACCCTCTATTGGTCAGTATAAGGGGTCTCACCACCAGAAATGGTCGCGGGGAGAGAACTCAAGGTAGATCCTTGCTCCCTGTAGTCGTCTTCATCACCACCCTCAATTGGTCTGGGCACCTCCAACTAAGATGGATTCGGGCACCCCAGCCATGCCTATAAAAAAGGCGATGTACATATCCGCAGAAAAGTCGGTGACGCTGGGCGTTGATGTTGGAGAAAGGAGAGAAGGAAACTCGAAGGGTGGCGTGCTCACAGATTCAATGCCCTTGGTGGGCAAGTCAAATTCAAAAGCCTTTGCCAAGTCAGCAAGGCCTTGGCCCATGAGGTCAGTAAGGTCGTCAAGACCTGGCGACATTGGGAGGGAGACCTTGACCGGAGAAGTTCCGAGCATCTTCTCTCCAGGGGAAGCATCAAAAGCCCACTCACCAACAGCAAGGCTGGAATCGCAATGTCCTCCTCAATCCGCCTCCACTTCAGCCCCAACGGAAAATCCAGCAACCTCGCCCCCAACGATGCTGCCAGGAGGGCGCTTGGGCAAAGAACTATCAATTTTAAAAGCACGCCTTTTCCCCTTGGGCTGGGGAGCACGTCTCTTCACTGAGGGTACCACAACCTTGAGTTTACGCCCCCTGACATGGGCACGGCTAGGTATCACCAAGAATCTGTCGATGTTGGTGGCAGATTCTGTCACCAAACCACTCCTGTCATTTTCCTTCGCTCACTTAAGGACTATGTCAACACAAGAATGCTCCTTGTCAGTCAAGTCCAACAACAAGCTTTTGTCGTCGGGGACCCTTCCCCAATTAGCACGGACTTGGTAATCCCGAAGATTCATCTCGTCCGTAGGATACTCCCAATTACTACCAAAAACAAAAAAGAATTTATTTTGCCACTACTTGGCATTGGAATAGTAAGGCTCAAAAGGCGCCAAGCGTTGTGACCTAATGCAAAAACTGCAAACGTTGACCGGCAACAGCTTCACCCCATAGAACAAAATAAATTCTTTCGCTGTAAACTCTGGGTAACTCTCCCCCAAGGGCTCCAAAACCATCTGAAAAACCATGCAAGAACACATAAAAACACTCCAAGTGTGCGAGTGAAGCTGGGCAGGGGCTAATCCTAAGAAATCCAAGACATCGCGGACAGGATTAATGAAAGGGAATCGCAACCCGTGCGTCAAGGCACTCACTGTAAGAGCCAAGTCACTGACGAACCCTTCTTCGTCTGTACTCCCCGCCCTGAAAACGAAAAGCTTCATTGAATATGAGATTCGGTAAGTGGATCTCAGCTTCGCCAAATCTCGTTCGTACAAGGTGGAATGCCAAGAAAAACCCTCAAATGAGGTAGGAATTCGACTAAGGGAAGACTCAACAGCAGGGGACAGGGAGCCCATCGCTGAAGTTTGGCTAGAAGAACGAATGGGAGTACGGGAAGAGCCAAGGCTAGCCATTGCAAGAGAAATATGTTCTTGAAGATAACAATAATAGAGGGCTCGAGCAGGGAGAAGAGAAGATAGAGTGAAGAATAAGTGCGAAAAGAGGGAGTACAGGCAAAGGTAAGTGAATCAAGAAAGATCAGGAAAGGTAATCATGGGAGTTATTGGGAATCCAAAAGGTTGGCTGCACCGATAACTGCCATGGCAGACGTGAGCTACATTTTAAGGAATGGATATAAACTTAAGCCCATACATTGTATATCATGGACCCTTAGCAGGGTAGGAAATATTGAAATTTGGCTAACTGACCACCTATTGCAGGCCAGCGAGGTAAGGATATCACATGGGTGTATAAGATGCGAAACTAGTAAATTTCCTATGTGCTGGCACAAAGAAAATTAGCGAGGTAACTGGAGAGGATATTTGGGTCCTCTTGCTGTCAAGCCCACATGCTGATAAGCAGGCCCAGTTTGCCATTTTGACCTACAAGGCCAGTGGCCCAAGGGCCCGCAAGGGCATGATATCAACAAGGAAGCAACATTACTCGTAAGGAGATAACACCCAAGATGAAGGCAGTTATCCTGAGATGGATAACCCCTATAAATCAGAGCAGTTAGGCCTCCTCCTTTGTTAAGGGATAACTAGAAATAAATGTAGGAAACGGATGGTTATCGACTCCATGGACATGTTCCTATGTCTCTATAATTGATACATGAAGGTAATAAATGCTCTCCGAAATTTGATTGAGATATTATATATTGAGATCACTTCTCTAACTTTGGCATTGGAGTTTATCCTGGACACCCAGTGCTGTCGGGTTGTTCATTGTAGGTCGTTCGAGTGTCTGGTGGTGTGAAACACGTCCTTTACAAACTTCTTTTGTATTAAAAGCGAAAGACTCGGTTAAAAAACAACTGCCTATAATTATATATATACTAGCATGGAGGCTATGTGCAAGACACGTATGCCCCTTGTACGTCGCATCTGGTTGGAGAAAACAAAGTCCTAAAATTTCTTCAATAGTAACAATTCATTAAATAAAAACTCTTTAAAAATAGATTTTGAACACCTAATTAAAAACACCATTATTTACATAAATGGGCCAACATACAAAATCATTATTCAATTGATAAGCTCATGAGAGTTGCATACCAAAATCGCCAAGTTTATAAACACAATTTTTTTTACGTAAATTTGGTTTTACTCACGCTGCCTCAATGCGTCAGTGTAAGGATCTCTAAGATCTCACTTGTTTCTGTTTGTTAAATCATCTCATAACCATTTTTTATTTATTTAAATAGATATTACATAATACTTGTTTCATTCGATTTGGTGTTTGTTCACAATTCAATCGTCTCATCTCCAATTTTTTTTAGATCTTAACAGATATTACATAGTGTTTATTTCCTCTGATTTCATGACTGGTTTCATCCTAGTTGATGCATGTCTATTGATCCCATTATTTTCAATGAAGGCTAACCCAGATTATACATGTGAGTTTTCTATACAACTTCTAAAAATCCAAAGATTTTCAACTAAGAAGAGATATGAAGGAAACGCATACCCACGTAACGGCGAGATTCACAGGCAATAAGAGAAATCCAACGTTGAAGAACCTAGAATTTTGTGTGAAAAAGTATTGAGTAAAAGATATTGGAAACGTGAGAAAGTGAGATAAAAGAGATTTTGACCAACCTTTAGATAAGAAGAAAGCTGTAAAGAGATAAGTAAAACACCGTAATAATACACTTTACATAGTAATTGAGGGAAAGAAAAATGAAAATTTGAGAAAAATAGAGAGTAAAATTGGACAAAAAAATACTATTCATTATGTACAGAGCATTTAAGGGCATAACTGTAATAACAATCATATACACAGAGCATAAGTGAAATAGAAAGTTTCAAACAAAAATGCTATTCATTAATATTCATACGCCTATACTAAAAGCATTTAATATATAAGGGATATAAAACAAATTATATTCATTATAAAGTTTGTAGAATTGACAGGCAAACCAGACAAAAAGAGAGTTTTGAGGCAAAGAGGACAACGAGAACAGTGAAATTTTCCCTTTTTTCCTTCTTTACTCCGGAGGGATATTTTGGGTGTCTATGTAATTAATAAAATGATCCATTAAGCAATTATTATCAGTAAATCTAATAATCTAATTAAATAATAATAAATATTATAAGATTCACTAAATAATTAAATAAAAATAATCTTAATTCACTAAATAATTGAAAAGATAAATTATATTTGTAATACTAGAGTATTCAAGCCTCCATTCTATTTGAAAAAATAAATAAATTTATAATTTACATAAAAAATTATCTTTTTAACGACAAACTTTTTTTTATTAAAGATAATACACGAGACTTAACATATTGAAAGATCAATTGGCAAAAATAACCATGAACAGCTATGAATCTGTAACCTTCATTAGCAGATTCATTTTCAATGGTTCCCCTGGTTAAACTAGAAGTTACTAAAGAACCATGCATGGCATTGAATAGGGCACCTATAAAATTCTCTCCGACAGATGATCTTCAATGAAAAACCAGAGGAGTGAAAGACAAATACACAATCAAAATCTCTAGTCAACTGAACAATAAAGAGTAAGTGTCTTAGACAATATTTATAAGAGGAATACTATGCATTATTTACTATTTATTCTCACACTCTTTATCTATAATTTTTTTATATGGCGTGAGGGATTTTTCATAAGATGTGAGAGTATTTTTTATAAGATGTGAAATGTGGAGTGCGGGATAGTTAATAGTGACTGAAAAGAAAATTTTTTTAAAAAATAAATACACAATCAAGATCTCTATTCAATTGAACAACGGAGAGCAAGTTTTCAGAGAGTATATAGCATTAGTCTCGTAAATTATAATACGCGTTAATATATATATATATATATAATAGCATAATTATTGGTAATTTTGATACAGGATTTAGAGGGGTAACGTAGATGAAGCACCAGGTGTTGGTACCAAAAACAGTGATAAGAACAGTAGAAGAGTGGGGTCCGGTGAATGCACCGATGACCCGGAACTACACGTTCTGGCTTTAAAGCTGCATGGGGGACCACCTAGTACCTACACCTACAGTGGCGCGCGTGAACCCTTCCCTCTTTCTCTCTCTCAAATTCTCGCAGTCGCCGCCGGCTAGCAGCTTGGCGATGGCGGTCCCCCCCCCGGCTAGCCTGTTACTTTTGTTCACAGGTGTACGGACCTGATATGCAGGTCTTGGCCCGGAATCCCAAGTGGTCCCATGAAACCTAGATCCGACACGTGTTCTTCGTACGGCAACTTTCCGTTAGTGGTCCCTGAACATTGGCTACGTCATTTGCAAGTTCTACAGTATCCTCCAACAAAACAAAGAATCTACAAACACCAACCATCTATTAGGTTTAGTAAGTTAATCTCCATTATTTAGTAATAAATTAATAATAATAAAATATTAAATAATAATAAATAATAACAAAAATACGTAAAAAATAATAATAAATAATAACAAAAACACGTAAAAAATAATAATAAAAACTAACCCTTAATAACTCCACGTTACCCTTTTTTTTTCTTTTTTTTTAACTCTTTTTCCATTTCTCCCAAATTATATATGAATAAATCTTCACAACCTCCTCACATTCTATACTTCACATTTTTTTTAATTTTTTTTTATTTTTTTATCAAATATTTATTATATGAATAATGAATAGAAAATTTAAAATAATTTAAAAAGAATAAACTAAAAAAATATATTAAAAATTTTAAAAACATGTGGAGTGTGGTGGAGGTTATGTAACAAAACTCATTGATTAATAATATTCCATACCATGGGACATGTCTAATATACTTTCTTTGAAAATTGTTTTAGTTATAAAAATATTTAAACTCATAAATAAATTGGAGTAATTTGATATGATACATTAAATTATAAATATATTTTTATTATAAAATAGGTTTAACAGATCACATGAAATTACGTTATTTTATAAATTTATTTTTATGAATTTTTATTTGACACCAAATAGTTCTTAAATTAGTTAAAAATTAAAGAAAAATGTTATTTTTTATTATCTTCAATTATAGTGACATATTATTAAATAAAGTTAAATGTTAGAATAGTAAATTATTTTATAAAAAGGATAGAGACTTTGAAAAAGAGAATAAATAAAAAAAAATGGGAGAGTGAACTTCACGTCAAATAACAAGAGCTTGCTTCCAAACTCCAAACATTACAAATATCAATCATCAATCTTTGTCTTAATACATAGTAATCCCCGATAGCATCTCTAGGACACGTTACCACCGTTCCCACCGTTGGATTGGCTGAAATAAATATGATTATAAATAAAATATTAGAAATTCAAGGGGTCATGCACCTAAAATTAATTAAATAAAGAGAATCGGCTTTTGCCGGACGGAGCTTTTTGATCTCTTTTCCTCACAACTTCTCACACAGTGGTCTCTCCATCGACCTGATGACTCCATTACCTTCATGAAGACCTTCAACCTCATCAACCCGTCTCCTCAAAATCCCATCTTTTGAACCCTGACTACGTATATGTAGGTAAAACTGCTTTATCTGTATAAATGGCGTTTCACGATCACGATATGGCTTTCGACTCTTTCGGCGACCACGATGACAGAGAGGCTGTGCACCAACGCCTCATGCTCGATACCACCGGGAAGCCTCAGCTCTCAGTTACCGTCTCCGAGGCCGGTGGATCCGGAGCTCCCACTTGGCTCAGCGATGCTATTCTCCGGCGTCAGGATTCCGTCCATCTTCGCGGCCGACAAGACGAGGTCTCCGCGATTATGAATTCCGGCGAGACCGGGGATCGAAACCGGACGGAGAGCGACTGCGAAGCGACTTGGGAGTGGGAGAGCGCCAAGCAGAAGGCGGACATAGCGGCCCACCCGCTTTACGAGCAGTTGCTGTCGGCACATGTGGCTTGTCTCAGGATCGCTACGCCAGTGGACCAGTTGCCGAGGATCGACGCTCAGCTTGCTCAGTCCCAGCGCGTGGTGGCCAAGTACTCAGTGCTCGGAAACGGCTCGGTGGACGAGAAGGAGCTCGATCAGTTTATGGTTAGTTTAGTTAGTTACCTTCTCTATTTTTTTTTCAAAGCTTGGGTTTTTGTTATCTCTGCAAGCACAAGAAAAAGATAAAGAACTTAAGCCGATGGTTCTATGAATTTGTTCATAACAATTCTGGACCCAAGAATTCGTTGCTATTACTCGACCGTACGTCGACATAGGATCCCATATCTTACGTAAAAATTGTCTGGTTTGAATAATTGGAATATATGCCTCCGAGTTTGTTTGTTTTTGTAGTTCGAGGTTGACTTGATGAAGGGAAAAAAAATATTTTTTTTCCCATTTGATTGTGTTTTTTTTTTTTTTTTTTGGGGAATTCATTTTGGTGTTGAAATCCATGTTGATTTTCTTTTTCTTTTTTCCTGTAATTTTTCTGTTTCCTGTGTGTTGTGTTAATGAGTCCAATTTGGTGGTTTCAACCGAAAACATTGTCTTCATTTTGTACATATATAAGATTATGGGAGAAAAAAGACCTAAAAAACCAAAAAAGGGAGCTGCTAGGCTTCTGGAAAGTCATAATCTTGATGTGAATCGTAATGTACGTGTATTGTGTGGCATCCTAATTGAGACGAATCATGCTGTTCAGAGTACACTAATAACCGAAACTTGGGAGTGCTTCTGAGAATCTCTTTCCACTTGTTTGTTTGACCCAGTTCTTGCTATCTTTTCAAAATATGATCCGCCATTAAGCACAGGTATAGCTATGACTTGAGCTGGTGATAGAATTACTTTGCATGGCATCGGGTTGGATTTTAAATTATTGGCATTTTTTAAAAGTTTACGATAGAATTATCCTCATCACGTAATTATAGAATCATAAAAGTTTACGATATTTTTCTAGGAATTGATGCTTGGAGGTGTAAATGCTCATTGAATCTAGCTAACTTGGAAAGTCACAGGTCTATGTGCGAGGTATCCTTTGTAAGAGTGGAATTAATCAGTGGATACAGTAATGGTGGCTCTAGCCTTGTCTGCTAATTATTGCTTTAAAGTGATCACACACAAAACCAAACAGACAACCATGGGGAAAGTGCTATGATATGTGATGAAATGAAATGATATGGAGCATGATACTTCTTGTAAACATCTCGGCTCTAGAAATGGAAACCCGATCGACCTGATCATCACTATCCAATTATCAAATGTTTTGCACAAATGAAACCAACAAGACAATACATCATGTTTTACATTAAATAAAAATTCTCTCTTCCAAGCTAAATGCAAATTAAAAATTACAGTCAGATTGTGTTTGGATAGTGAGGTATTCTTAGGTATTCTATAAATAATAATAAAAAAGTAGTGAAAACGTAATTATAGAATATTGAATAGTAGTAAATCGTAATTGAAAAGTAGATGAAAAGTAATAATAAAATAATAAATAATAGTAAGGTATTCTGATAAAGGTATTCTCAATACCCAAACTAAGCATAAATTGTCATCTAATAATTCTTAACAGTCTCCCTGGTCTCGAATAACTCAAGTTTTCTGTTGTATATATTGCACCCCACTTAGATGTAAAACACAGGGATGAAACCATACGGAAATGTGGAAAGTCATTATGTATGATGGTATCATCGATCGATCCACTGCTATCTGAGTAGCTAATCTTTTACTTTCTGAGATTTTATCGAATTTCTTAACGGATCATTCTTGATGTTATAAATATGGTGTATCTTTTTATCTGAATATTCCTTTTTTCTTCTCTTCTTTCTTTGTCTTTGTTCCTTCTGATGTAGACACATTATGTTCTATTGCTCTGTTCCTTTAAAGAACAATTGCAACAACATGTTCGTGTTCATGCCATGGAAGCAGTAATGGCTTGTTGGGAGCTGGAGCAGTCTTTGCAAAGCTTAACAGGTAAATTGCTGAAGCCCCTTCCCACCGGGGCGCTCCCCCTCCTTTATCCGATATGTCTTAATGCTGTCTTAGACAATAGAAAGAACAATGGAATTAGATTGTATTTGCATGTACTTCTTTATAATATCCATATCATGGTGAACAGGTGTATCTCCAGTTGACAGTACAGGTGCTACAATGTCTGATGATGAAGATGACCAAGCGGATAGTGACACGAACTTGTATGATGGAAATATGGATGGGCATGACAGCATGGGATTTGGCCCTCTCATCCCGACTGAAAGTGAGAGGTCCTTGATGGAGCGAGTAAGACAAGAACTGAAGCATGAGCTCAAACAGGTAATTAAGAATGCGCGCGTTCTCAAATTCTTCTGTTGAGCAGATACGCAGCTCATAACCATTTTTGTTTTTCAGGGTTACAAGGAGAAGATTGTAGACGTTAGAGAGGAGATTCTACGAAAGAGAAGAGCAGGAAAGCTTCCAGGCGACACCACCTCCCTCTTAAAAGCTTGGTGGCAATCACATTCAAAGTGGCCATACCCAACGGTAGGTTTGACATAATCTCTCCTTCCAATGATTAGTTTGGCAACAGGTTTTACAAATGGCGCCTCTACTACTATATACCCCTTATTAATTGGCTTGTAAACATTGCTCTGATCAGGAGGAAGACAAAGCAAGGTTGGTTCAGGAAACAGGCTTGCATTTAAAGCAAATAAATAACTGGTTCATAAATCAAAGGAAACGAAATTGGCACAGTAACCCTTCGTCTCCCACTGTTGTGAAGAGCAAACGCAAAAGGTAGGGTGATGATTTACTTATTCTTCTATTGCCCAAGTTCAAGATTCACTTTAAGAACTTTCTGCCTATTGTAATTCGGAAAGAAGTAATGCAGGTGAAACCAGCAAGCAGCCCTTCTAGTAATTGGACAGTCTCGAAGAGGAAAAAAATAAACTTGTTATATATTCCTAGCAGCTAGCTTGTGTCCAAATCTTTTCAAAGTTTATTATATATAGTCGGAACACATCATTGTGACGGAAAACTACTGCCTGCAAGTCATGAAGATTACATGAAGATCACTATTTGCAGATCTATTCTAGTACTCATATGTACGGACTCAAGTCTTGAAACCGAACATGCCGCCTGAGAACTATGTATGCGTCTTCAAGCCAATTAACACTGCTGAACAGTTCCAGTTGACGGGTATGCCTTAAGAGCACTCCCATACACTTGATATCTGTACCATAAATCTCATCTATGAGGTTTAAACTTTAAGCATATATATTATACATATATATATATATATATAAGATAGGAGAAATCTTCTTGATATAGCCTGTGGAACTAGATAGCATCTTTTTGTACCACTTGAGATTAACGTACTCCAGTTTGCTACATTAATATCATGTTGCAGCTAGCACATAGATTGCAACCTGTGTGTTTGGTAGGACAATCTGAGCAAGAATTTTCAGAGTAGGCACAGCAAGTACTTCAGTAATTAGAATTCATGAAAACAAGAAATTCCAACAAGAGCAAGGTTGAGTAATTTGATTGATACTAATGAAATAAGCATAGCCCGTGTATAGAAGGATACAAAAGAATACCTAAATATATTCTAAGATCAAAGAGATTAAAGACAAGAAGTCATGCACATTGTTTCCATTAAATACAATGGCTGAAAACCAAAGCATTAAAGTGTGTTCGAAAAAATTCTGCGACTCCGCCATTGTACGCTCCGGCCCTATCTTCAAAAGACCGCTCATTTCTTTCCGATCATTCAAGAGCAAGGTTGTTGGGCTCTAATTAGGCGCTCTATGATAATTGTCTAAATGGAAGCTGGTTTTAACATGATGGAACATTGTACTTTCTTTGGATGGAATATTAGATTGGATTAACTTGGAAAGAAGAAAAGCTAGCGTCGGGATGCTACAGATAACAAAATCGTTTTGTTTTGTTTTGTTTTTTGAGCGTACGTCTGTTTAACACGAAAGAGCAGTCTTTAAAGACTTTTAAAAACTCTATGACCTTGATCAAGTTGTAAAGAGACAAAGTGCCGAATTAACATATGCCTTAGGTAACGTATTGGCAAGTTGTAATGGCATTCAATACGCCTCTACGAGATGGACCTTTTGCAGAGTTACGAAAATGGCATAGTTTTTTAAAACTTTTTTGGCAACTCGTCTATCATTAAAGAAACACATGATTAATCGAAAAGAAACGCATTAAGCAACTTAATTAGACGGTATCCCCTCACGCTATATAAATATATTTACTTTAATAAAAACCAAAATTATATTCTGCCAAAAAGATCACCGGATTCCACAAAGAGATCGAGCAAGACTGATATGAATGAATAAGGAGGTAATTAAAAGGAGTACAAAATGAATGCAACTTTCTACATGATACAACAAAAATTATCAACATCATCAACGACTTTTTCACGATCCACTGTGCCGCTTTTCATGAAGGAGTAGCAGCAAACCGGGACCTGGAATCAAGAACAAAGCCATCTTCTTGATCTCCATCAAAACCATTATCAAAGTTGAGGGCATAAGCCTGAGGATCATACTGGAACCCAGTGCCGTGCTTCTTCTTGTTCTTGTGATTACCAAATGCGCTGATCTTTCTTAAGAAAGTCTTCCACTTGGGCCCTGCCACTACTTCTGTACCCTGCTTAACCTTAATCAGTTGCTTCATCCACCATGTTTCCCTACGTTCTCCTTTATTGATCAGCAGCAGGTGTTTGCTCTCCCTTTCATTGCTTTGTCCCCATCCGAAGCCCATAAGCCCAAAGCAACAACACCCACCACTCGAAACGGCTTCTTCGTGCTCGTCCATATGATCTTGATCACCTTCTTCATGCACCTTCAATGGTTTTTCTTCAATGGAAGCCATATTGCTCGCACACGCAGCACAGAGAGAGAGAGAGAGAGAGAGATTGCAGTGATGGAGGTGGGAATTAAAGGGTCGGTCTTTTTAAGGAGGAAGAGCGGTAGAGAAGGAAACGGAAGGCGGTTGCTTAATGATATTCCAAGAAAATCCAAAGGCACTAGTTGCAAGATTCTCGTTGGAGTTTATTTTCATACTTGCGTGACTTTATGCGATTGGCTGATACCAACCATTTTTTGATGAGGCCAATCCATAAATGTTTAGAAAAATGGGGGAAATTTCGTGTTGGAGTGCACTAGGACTCCAAAATTGACCTTATTTTGCCGGCTGGGGGAATAAACAGCTAGGCGAGCTTCTACGCGGGTGTCTTCTTCTTCTTCACACGTTTTCTAACACTACATCCACGAAGAAGGATCAATTAATGACCGCATTTTCTACAGATCAATTACCTCTTTTTTTTTTATATATAAAAAAGGAAAAAACAAATTGTCATTTGAGGATTACCGGTAATTGATAGTATCCAAACTGTTTTGAATTGGGATGGATTTTTTTAGATGCTTCACCCACTGACATGGCATGGCATCTATATAAGCACCATATATATATATATAAGAAATATTATTATACCGCCTGAAGTATACCACTGGATCGAGAGGTGCCTCATTGACGTGTCTTCACCATGTGGCACCACGTGGTTTTATTAAAAAAATTAAAAAGACAAACATAAAAGAACAGAAAATTTAGGATTTCATTCTTTATTTTTGTGTTTTCGGACTTCATTTTATTTTGGATATATTTTTTTAATAAATCCCGTGGCACCAAACGTCAATGGGGGCAATTCCAACATTCAAGCGGCAGACATACATATATATATATATATAATATGTGTATGTGTATGTGTTGGAGCTAAGCCAAGCCATAAGAATTTAGTGTAAAAAGTGAACAGTAAATAGGATATAATGAGACTGGCTGCCATATAAAATGTGCAACCACCGAGTCATATTTTCTTGTGTGATAAGCGGAATTTAGTATGGACGCCAACTTTCAAGGAATTATGCTCTTTTTTCTCGTATTCGACTGCAAAACAAAAGCTGATTCCCTTTCCACCAAGACCATAATGATCGCGCAGTGTTGGTTTCTTATACTTTTGAGCAGGAATAAATGTGTAAAAAAGAACTTTGTATTCCCCTCCTTAAGGGAAGCTCAAACTAGTAGTAGCATCAGGGCATGGGCCACCAATCAGAGTCAACCTACAAACGATCTGGGGGATTGGTA
>QEOT01009589.1:43022-109319 GCA_003123785.1 Pterocarya stenoptera
GTAGGTTTTCAGTTGCTTACGCAAGTTGTTTGAACTTTTCGAATACTTTGGACTAACAAATGGATAAGAGATTAGATTGAGCTGTTCAAAGGGACAAAAAAAAAAAACACATAAAAATAAGATGGATGAAAGAGAAGAAAGGTATATGAAAGCAAAAGCACTTTAAAATCTCAGCTTCCATGCAAGTGCTCTTGATTTGAATGGGAGATATGTGTCTTGACTTTTTGTTCATAGAAAATTGCAGTTTTTACATTCATCGAGGAATGAAAACATTAAAAAAAACTATGTAAAACATAATTTATTATTGATGTGCTGTTCCTAGCTATTAGAAGAAGACAACCACTTTTGTTTTGTTTTTTTTCATCCATGCGCATACAGCATAGCACATCTTCTTTCTTCTTTCTGTATGACAAAATAAAAAGAGTTTGAGGTTTGGTTTTGTTTCACAAATCTTTAAAATTATCTCTTTTATTTTATTTTAATATTTAAATATTAAATATTTAAATATAAATATTTTTAAATTTTTAAATTTTTCATTTAATTATTATAACTTTTTCAAACTTCCAAACAAAATAAAAAAAAGTTAACTTTTTCAAATCTTAAAACAAATATAATATAAAAAATTATATCGCAATAATATTTTAATTTTATAATTTTTTATCAAAATTTTCTCTTTCCATTTTCTCTCTCCATTCCCAAAATTCCATATAAGATTTTAACTCAATCTATTTTGTTAGATGTCATATTTTGTAAGCCTTTGGGTCACGTTCTAGACATTCGGGTCTTGGTTCTTCTATCTGTACACTTAAGAAAACACAAAGGACGAGGAGCCTGGGTGGTGGCCAGGGAGTATCCGATGCTTAAATCAGTATATCTTCTTAGTAGTTTGTGAAAAAATTTAGAGAAATCAAAGAGAGTTCTTCATACCTAGGAGTCAACTTTTATACTTGGTTTCTGGATGGGGACAACTCATACTTGGTCTTAGGGAGTTCTTATCACTTTAATTGTTCACTTAGTCATAATCATTTAATGCGGCATGGCTCATGGGGCGACGTCATTAATGCGCCATAGAGTCAAGAGAGTGGGGCCATTAATGCTGTGTGGCTCCCTAACTCACTTTACCCTGCGAACGTCCCTTGTTAACCCCCATCATGCCTGCTGTTAGGAGATCGAGGGTTCCCCATATTTTTCGACCACTTGCCCGCATAGGTTCCTGAAGGCTGGGTGTCATCGTGGGATGTTAGGGTAGCGAATCTCATCTACCCCTACCGTCTGTTTTTCTCACGCATGGGCTACTTCATAGGTTGGTTTTTCCCATGGGCTGAGTACTCCGTAGAGGCCCACTAACCTTTTTTAAAGAAGGTTCACTAGGCTTGATCAAGCTCTCTGACTCATTCCCCTAGAGATCCCTCATAGACTTGTTATACGGGTCAATATGAAGAGAAAATCCATTTACAGTTACTCCGCCAATTCCTATTGAACTAGTCCCTCTCCTATGTGTTTTTTGCCTCCATTTCCTCCATCCTCTCATTCTCATGACTCCCAAGAATGAGGTTGTTTGGGCCTGGGTGAACGCTCACCCAAATGATATCTTATCAAAAGCCTTGTTGGATGAGGGCAGCCTTCGAAGATACTTGAGTGCTCTGGCCAATATGTGTTTTGCTGACCGGGTCATTTCGATGCAGGCGATCGTTCCTCAAGTTTGTAGGCTCTCCCTTAGCCTGCCGATTAGGGGGGTAAGGGAAGAAACCTAGGGGGAATCTCCTGCCAAAAGTGGTTCTAACTCTGCACCTATGCCTCTCCTGGGGCAATCTTCTATTGGGGTGCTAGTTCAACAGTCCAAGCCATCATTGAAAAAGGGAGAGGAGATTGTATCATCTCCTAACTCCACGTCTTCTTCTCCTTCCCATCGAGAGGCGGGCAGTGCCGATTCTCTTTAGCAACTTTGGGCTGATCCTCCAATGATCGGTCTTACACAGCCTAAGGGGACTCTCCCAACTACTTCAAAAGTTTCTTCTTCGACCCTACCAGACAATGTGGGGATTGTGGAACTCTCGGCAAAAAGGAGTTGCTCTCTTTGAGAATTTATAGGGTCCTTTTGGGCCGTGCTATTTGAAAGTCCCAAATAGTACCCCGTCCCCTGACATTGACCTCGAGGGAAAGTTAGAGGAGGCTTCCCGGTCTCTCGAGAAAAAGAAAGATCTTCTCAAGGCCAAGTCTCAGAGGGGGAGGGACTTGGAGGCTAAAAATGCCTTGGCTCGTGACGGGGAGGCTAAAGAGAGAAGTCGAGTGGTAGGGCTGGAGACCCAGCTTACCGAGGCCAACCGTGTGATTGCCTCCCACAAAGCTAACATCTAGGACTTGAGGTCTCGCCTAGATAATGCTTTTGTCCCTCGGCTGCCAAGGAGTTGTTACCCGTCCGTTTGATTCGTGATGACTTCTGGTCCTACAACTACTTGGAGGGCTTGGAGAGAATGAGGGATCATGTGCTCCTGAACCCCAAGAGCAATTTGAGGGTATTGAAAGTGCAAGACCTCCCTTTGGACCTTGCGATGTTGAAGCTAGAGGTAAAAACTGATGATGTCGATGTCAACCAACGTCTGAATAACCGTTGATGGGGAGGAGGAAACCAATCGAGGCAGTTCTCGATCGGCGTCGGTTCCCCTAGCAACAAGATTCTACTGAGAGAATAATGAGAGAGAGAGAGAGTTGCAGAGTGAATCGAAAAGAAAAAGATAACATCTTGAAATGACGCCGTTCTACTTAAACTTAAACTTAAGTGGAACAGCGTCGTTTCAGACATTTTTTTCTTACGTTTTTAATAAAACGACAACATTGTTTCCATTATCTGTTGTAATACTTTTAAGTATAAAACGACAGAACAGCATCGTTTTGATCAAGATATATTTAAAAAATATATAGTTTTATTATATTGGTCGGTTTAGCAGTCCGATCCAACTTCAAACTGAGACCAAACTATTGAATGTCAATTTCTTCAAATTTCCATCGCAAGCTGGCCAATTTTTGACGTGGCCAATCAATTCGCATAGGTGGCGACTGGTTGCGTCGGTTTCTGTACAGCCCTAATTAAAGCGAGGTGCCTCAATAGGGAAGAAGTTGATTTCGAGTGTGCTCACAGACAACCCACCAGCTGAAGACTTCCTTCTTGTACTTATGTATTTTCATTTTTCTTTGTTTGCACCTGTATTTTGCGACAACATTAATGGAATTCCCTATTTACTCTTTCCTTTCTTCTTGCATTCTTCTCTTTTGTTCTCTACTTCTAGCTTTTCATTCACGTGCTTTGGGAGTGTACCAGGCGAGGGGTGTGGGGGTGGTACCACTTGGGTTGTGGACAATCGAAAGTAGAACTTATTCGTTCTTGCAATCAGATAATCTCGTAAGGAGTAGTGCCATCAATGCGACGTGGCTCCCTGACTCACTTTACTTTACAGACATCTCTTGTTAACCCCCTTCATAACTGTTGTCAGAAGATTGAGGGTTCCCTGTATATCTCGCCCACTTGCCTATGTAAGTTCCTAAGGGCTGAGTATCATCTAAGGGTGTCAAGGCAACAAATATTATCTACCCCTACCGTCTGCTTTTCCTCACGAGCTTGCTATACGGGCCAAATCGAGAGAAAAATTTCCTTACATATTTCACTATTATTCATAAATCATTTCACTGCTCTTCACATATCATCTCATTTTATTTCACTATCCAAATAAGACTGTACTATTCTATCATCTGAAGTGTATCAATGAAGTTATCCCATTAACATGGCCTTATCACGTGACGGCAATAATAATAATCAAAACACTAAACCGCTATCTGTCCAACCCAATAGAGCAACTTCATCAATACATTTCAGGCGACTCCATTCCATGTCCAATCATTTTCAATGTTACAAGAGACGAATCTATAGGACTCAAGAATCAAAGGGCATGGCCCTACTTACTATACATCTAAACAAAACTTTAGAAAACAATAGTATTTATTTTCGTTTTTTCTAAGGTTAGCCCTCCAAAAACATCTAACCCAATCTATTTTTATTCCAAAATAAATTCCCCCAACCAACATTAAATATCTAAATATTGCGTGCATACATGCCATGCACCATATATTGGGGCCACTTTGAATATCATTTTAAAATTGGGTATATGATTCTAAAAGATCCCCCTATATGCCTAGAATTGATTTTCAATCTTTATATTGTATGTAAAATTCTTAGTATTTTCCGTCACGTAATTAACAACTAACATATTCACATGACAACTAATGGTTTAGATACATATAAATTTATTGTGCTTTTAAATATGAGTAATGTTACCCATCATTCTTTATATTATCATTCTCTCATATCACGTGGTATTAAATAATTAGATATTAATTGTGATATTCAACTTGAAGAACAATCATTTAATATCATATTATAAAATATTGAAAAGATGAAAATAAGATAGATCATAAAAAGAGTTTTTCTTTAAATATTAACAAGTGTACCTTATGTTTATCAAAATACTAAAATTGGCTTATAATATAACCAAATATATATAATAAAAAAGAGTTATTTTACTTGAAAGTCGGTTTGTAAAGTACACCCTCCATTAATTTATTGATATGACAATATATGATTTATAAAAAATTCTAATTTAATTTTTTTAAATAAATTAAATCTTGTCATGTTAAAAAAATAAGAAAAATAATAGTTGCAATCGTAAGTCCATAAACATCTTGTAATTATTTTAAAAAAAGTAAATAAATATAAGATTTACATAAAAAAATTAATTAACTTTTTAATAAAAATTTTTATTCTTTTTCAAAACAATTATACGATACTTACACATTTTATCACTATATGTGACATTAATCCTTAAAAAAAAAAAAAAAAAAAAGATGTTTCCTACCGACATTCAAATAAAAGTTCTGATAAAAAAAAAAAAAGGAATTAGTTCGAAGAAAAGCGTGGAGCCAACAACCTGAAAATTGACCGGTAGATAATCCTAGGCTCTTGTGGGGTATGCTATAATGTTTCGGTTTCCTACATTCAGCTAGCAATTATGTGAAACCCTACCACACGTTTATGCTGTCTATTCAGTTTGTAACACCGAGGCATCTAATTTGGGCCACACGACATAACTATTTCTACTTTTTATGTGTCTCTTTAATATTGAATTCTCCTCATCATATTGCAAAAAGGAATTGCATGCGTCTTTGGACTTTCCACGAAATTAACTGCACTCACGTACGTACGTACTCAACCCATGCATTTTGCACTGTTTTTTTTTTTTTTTAATTTAATAATTAAGAAAGTATTTTTTTTTTAATGATATTGTGAAAAAAAAAAAAAAAAAAACATTACACATCTCGGGAGGATTCCTCGGTAGGAATCCTTGATAAGTGTAGTGCTGCCCAAGGTGCCTATATGGCATATTTTAATTTAAAAGATAAATTTTAAAATTTGAATCTTATAAATCAAATCATATTATTTAAATGATGCAAATTGTGTTCTTACACAACGTCTTGAAAATAGAATAGTTGAAAAAATTAAAGATAGTGACTGGGTGAGTTTGGATGTTGAAGTGAGTTGAGTTGAGATGATAAAATATTATTAGAATATTATTTTTTAATATTAAAGTTGTTTTAGAATTTGAAAAAATTGAATTATTTATTATATTTTGTATTAAGATTTGAAAAATGTGTAATGATGAGTTGAGATGAATTGGAGATCCAAACGAAACCTTAATGGTGCGGTAGACATGAATGAGATAATTAAGGAAACTTTCATTGCCATGAATGGCCAACTCAAGACCCTACTCACATGGGATGAGAGCACTAAAATTTTGTTTCTTTCCATAGAGTTCTAAAGTCGGTTGACAAAATCCGCCATGGGATCACCTGTCGGAAAGTAACCTTATCAGTTAACAGTTAACAGTTAGTCCTTTCTTGTTGACTATACAATCTGATCATGTGTACATAGAAAAATGTAAAATCTCTAATTTTGTGATTATAACACATACATCATATCATGGGCTACCGGCCCCAGCCGATGGAGCTAGGGTCGGCCCTAGTGATCTCAGCCCACTTAGCATGCATGCATGCATTCTGGTCATGGCTTGCTAGCGGTGGCATAAATATTAACGAATATTTGTAATATTTTTTTACGATAAAAAGAATTATTTATAATAAAAATATACTCATTTTAGTTAAAAATAATTATTAAATAAGTAATTTTTTTTTTTTGTAGTGATATCCTCACGATGAGACGATACTTCGAGGACCTGTCCTACCACCTATCATTGCCTTTCATCTTTATGAGTAAACTCATCAAGAGAACTCAGCTCTTGGACTCTCTCATGTGCAGCTATCTATCGTTTTGGGCCGGCGGCCATGCTACCATTTTTGTTATTCTGTTTCATTTTATTAACGGCTTTCTAGATGTCCCGTTGACGTATTAACTCGATGATAAATGATATTTATAATTTTAAAATATATAATTTTTGTATACTCGTTGGTAAATTTGGAATTTACATAAAAAAAAATTATTTTTTTAATAATACTTCTCACTTTGAATCAAAGAAAAATACACAGAAACTGTATATTCCAAGATATATAACAGTGGTTACTGGTGATGGATGCATGAGAAATGAGAGAAAGGAACCGGTTATTTTCTTGGATGACGTACCTCCAAGATCGAGGTGGAAAGAAAAAACTGCTTATACATCAAACTTTTCAACAATGGATTACAAGGCTTCGTAATAATATTGACACGGCAAACGAAGGAGACTTAATAATATTGGCTATGTTTGGGTGGTGATATTAGATGATTTAAGTTGATCTGTAAATAGTAATGAGTTAAGATGTTTGAGTGGATTTTATGGATCCATCGAGATGTGTATGAAATATGTTGAGATATGTTTTAACTTTTTATGATAAATTAAAAAGTAGTGAATTTTAACAATAAATAATTTAAAATAAATTAAGTTGAGATGAGCTCAGGACACAAAATAAACTTATGCGAGTGCAAACAGGCCTTCAAACAATATGAATCAAACCCACAAACAGACATTGGGCTTTTTAGATTTCATGTGACATATCACCATCCCATGGACATGTATTGGTCCTTTAATGTTTGTTGGATTAAGTCTTTGAAGTGGTTTTTACTAGGTCCCGTTTGGATATACAGTTCAGATAAGATGAGATGAGATGTTTTGAATAGTAGTTGAATAAAATATTAGTAGCATATATTTTTTAGTATTATTTTTATGTTGGAATTTGAAAAAGTTAAATTGTTTATTATATTTTTGTATGGAAATTTGAAAAAGTTATAATAATTAAGATGAGATGAGATAGTGGTTTTATGTAAACAAACGGGGCTTAAGTTTTAAATTTGAATTAAGTGAATATAGATTTATCTTAGATAATTGGTTTTAACCGCCTGAAGATTTATTGAAATTTCTAATAAGATTAGAAAAATATTATAGATAATTCCATACACTAATGTGGCATATTGCTAGTGTGTCACGTCTCCTCCTCATTTTTTTATCTCTTTCTCCATCCTCTCCCTGTGCCCGCCACCACTGCCCTCTCCTCATGTCCTCTCTCCATGCCAACCAAGGTGGTTGGGAAAACCTCAGGGTAGGCAAAAGACGTCAGCGATCCAAGCAGCATTGCCGACGTGGAGCTCACGGCAGTGCAGTGCATGTTGGTGCACATTTCATGCACTGTATGCGTGGTCGACGACCGCCCATAGTTGGCCGGGGTGGTCGAGATCCACTACTAAGCCGTCAAAAGTTTCTGTCGGTCCAAGTAGTGACCACCGGAGGGGACACGGAGCTCACATCAGTGCCATGAGCTTGCTATGCACGTTTTGTGCATGGCTTACATGGTCGATGGCCGCCATCTATTGGCTATGGTGGTCGAGAACCATCCCGATGGGGCAAACAAAGCTAGCGAGGAGGGAAAAGGGGGAGGCAAGGGGGAGGAAGAGAGAGGGAAAAGGGGAGGAGAGAGAGAGAGAAAGAAGAAGAAGGAAGATGCGGCATATTAGTATTGTGTCACATCAGTGTGTAAGATCCCTTTGTATCTCTAGCAGCCTTTGTAAGATTGAGGTCTAAACTATGGCTCAAACTTGACCTGAGGGAACGTTTGCAGCTTTTCGCTGTCTAGGCCCCATCAAAGTCACAAGCCCTCATATTCGCTTGATTGAGTGTTACTATGATCAAACCCAAATAAGAAAGCCAACTCCAATTAACCACTCCTATCCTTTTATATGGAAAATATATATATATATATATGTGTGTGTGTGTGTGTGTGTGATAGATCATGGCAATATGGATTAACTAATAAACTTCTAGTTTTAAGTACATGACTATCACTACAAGAGAAATGCTTATATGTAGCTAGTTATTTATGTCGAAAATGACAAATTTATATCAAAATCAGTACATCCTCACCGTAAATAATCGTTTTCATTACAAATAACTCTTTACAAATAATCTTTATTCTTGTAGTATATATATGAGCTGAGAACATAACAATATTACATTTTGGGGTTTTAATTGTTGGGTTTGTGGAGCCTAATTTATTCTTATGAGGGCCTGATTTGATGAATCGACCCGACAAGGTTTCATCATTATTTTTTGGTGGAGTTTCAATAAGACTTTGGCCGATATTTGGGGGTTTGGGGGCAACGACCCTAAGAAAACTTTTTGATTGTGTTTGGGACTTGAGAAATGCTCATGCATAGAGTTTGCTTGAGCCAACATCATACAGAGAGTTTACTCGAGCGAATAACCCATTAATTGTGAAATTAAAGTTATTTGCCGTCCAATCCTATATATATATTTGTTATGAGCAATATGGTCATTTGGAATAGTGTATTTCACTCTAAAGTATATTTTGTCATTCTTTAAGATAATAAAATTCTCTACAACGTCGTGAATATAAGCAAGTTGTCAAATCAAGTAAATTTTTATGTCGTATGATTGAGTTTCTTATTTTGTTTTATTTTTCTGTCATTAATGTTTTTCACAACGTTAACTTGCATTAGTATTTGTAAAGTAATGTTACATACAGTACTCGTGGAGTACGTAAGTATTGTGCAATCATTTTGAAAAAAAGTAAGATATATTATTAAAAAATTAATTTTTTTCATATAAGTCACATATTTATTTATTTTTTTTAAAGAGATTGCGATGCATTTACGCACTCTATCTTGAAATCTCATTTCTCTTTTTTCTCTTATTTGTGTGTTTATAAAAATATATATATATATATATAAATATATATAAAAATATATATATATATAAAAATATATATATACATATATATTGCCGACAGAATCTCCTTAATTACGCTGTTTTTATTTTACTTTCGCTTTGATCTATGATTAGCTTTATCTCAGTACTTTTGCTTTACAGATTGCGTGTTACAATTAATTAAACAACATGCATGGTGCCGCTCGCAGCCGACACTGATCTGAAGGTTTTAATTTCAAAGTAGGTCATATATAGCCTCTGGTCCAGAACCTATATATTATACCAATATTCGTACTTCTATCGTGCCAATGATCTACTTCAATATTAATTCTCCCGTTTTATTCAGATTTCCTAACCAATCTTATGCGTGACAAGCTCATAATTAATAGAAGTACTACCAAATTCGTTTAGATTTCCTTTTCAGGAAAGAAACGATTATAATAAGGACCCACACCCCCCCAAAAAAGGGGTTAACTAAGAACATGTAAAGTAGGTTAAAGAAAGAAAAAATAACCACATGATGCATGAGTAGCATATTTATTACCCTTAGCTTTAATGTTGTAGTCTTGTAGAGCTTCCTCTTTTAGAATACTTATTACATGATCTTCTTCGTTACGTTCGATCCTAGCAGCTTCTAAAGTACTGAGATCAACTCTACTGTTAAAAGGAAAAATTAAATCTTGAATAGTGGTCTAAAAAGCAATTAAAGCATATTATATATAATATTATATATGGGGTATGATTCATACTGCAAGCTGTGACGATCCGTGCAGGTGCATGCATGGAACATTCTTCGCTTGAGGTCCAAGTGATCTTTTGGGGCCTATCCCAGATGATCATCAGGATGTGTATATATATATACATATACATTTTATTATATATAGATTATACGCGTTAATTGCAAGTACGTAGTAGGAGGAGCTGACTATCTAGAAAATAAATGGATTCCAAAAGAGTAATTGATCAGCATGAAACGAGTGATATTCATCCTCACCATCATCATCATAATCGTCTGGATTTGGAGCAGATCAAGAGCGAGTTGTTCAGAATGGCGATGAAGGCCGAATGGGAAAACGTTGTGGAGATATATACGAAAGAAATAGAGTCTGCTCACAACCTCAAGATCACGAGGTCAGGGGACACAGCATTACACATAGCTGTCTCCGATGGCCAAGAAGAAACAGTCGCAGAGCTTTTAAAGGTATTAATGCAGTCTAATTATGCCAAGGAGGCTGTTAAAACTAAAAACGAGCGAGATAATACCCCTCTCCATACTGCTGCAGCAATGGGGAACCTGCCCATGTGTAAGGTCATAGCAAAAGTTGATCCATCATTGGTGGGTGAACGTAATTGTGAAGGGGAGACTCCTTTTTTCTTGGCTGCCCTCCACGGTAAAAAAGAAGCCTTCCTTTATCTCCACAAAATCTGCGTTGATCCTAGCAAGCCGGCCGATATTGGCTACACATATGCCAAGAGGGAGGATGGTGACACCATTCTTCACTGTGCCATTAATGGCGAGTATTTTGGTGAGTGAATACTAATTAATTACTATATCTATTATATAGCAATTAACATGTATTTATGTTTGATCATTTTGAACTGCACATACATATATATATATATATTATGGGATCATGTACGTACGTACAGATTTGGCATTTCAAATAGTTCACTTGTATCCGAAGCTGGTTGACAGTGTGAATGAGCAAGGATTCTTCCCTCTCCATCTGCTAGCCACCAAGCCTTCCGCTTTCAGAAGCGGTAGCCACCTTGGACGATTCTACAAACTCATCTATCACTGTAAGTATCTTAACGTTACTCTTCTGATATATAATAATTAGTAGATAATCTTTATCGGTAACCGTACGTACGTCTATATATAAATATATATATATATTATATAGATCATAACAATTAACGTGCGTGTAATATTATTGTTGTTTAATTTGAAGCCACATTTATTGATGAGCTGAAGCCTGAACATGAATACGATGATGATCAGAGGCCACCGGCAATAATAAAGAGTCTTAAAGAGGAAAGGCATCCGAATTATCCAGAGAACTACAGGACATGCACCAACTTCTTTCGATTGTTCTGGAAAATGGCTCATGTTGGTATGTGAAACGAGTTTTTTTTTTTTTTGCATTCAAACATCACAATATTGTGACAAGAATATCATGTCTAAATGATTTCTCTCCCCCTCCCCCCAGTTGTTCCTAGATCAAAGCCATCAGATGCAGATCGAGAGAAAGGAAAAAATCAGTTAAATATAGCCCGTGGTAGTAATGCAGGTAATTAGCAACATTGGATACGATGATCTATTAAATATATGTGTTTGAAAGCAATTTATAAGCTGATCAATTGACCAATAAAACATTTAAAGCACTCCTACTATATATGAGAATATAATAAAAGATGAGTAATGTTAGTCGCCCGGTACAAGCTGCTCCAAATAGCGAGCCCTTTCTAAAAAAAAAATGAGTCTTATTAATAAAAAATAATTTTTTTACACTTTTTTAAAGTTGGGTCTTCCTTATAATAAAAGCTTGCACGAGACTTACTGCTTAATTAAGCTACAGATCATCATGGAACTCGGGATCAACGACATCGGTTATTTCCAGCTAATTATGACACCTGCTTTGAATTTGTCAAGTTTGCATCCAAGGCGATGCTGATCATCCTTGGACTAGGTATGTATGCTCGCAGCTGGTAGTTAATATATATATATATATAGATGTAATTAGTTTCGCAAATTAATTAATTATCCTGTTGGCTCTGCCGCATTAATTATATATATAATTTGTTTCTAATATATATATGTCATTTGTTTATGTTGTATGTCAATGATAATTAGGATCTAGCTCGATAAGAAAGATACATGATAAGAAACAAAAGCACACATGGGCCGTTCAAGTCATGAACGAACTTCTAAAACATACCAAAACATACGAGGATTGTTACACAGCCGGCGGGGCGGACCCGAATTTATTTGCTGCAGCAAAGCTACCGACAATATCCATACATGAAGATGATGATCATGATCAACTGGATACAAAGCCTTATAATGTTGATCAAGAGGCTGGCGGCCAAGTCCACTTTGACAATATGGGTGTAGAAAGTATATATCTATAATCCCAGCTAATCGATCCTATTAATTCCTAGTTCTTTCAGATTAATTATGTACATGCACTCATGACTTGGTATATACGTGCGTATGTTGGTGAATGGCATGCAGTGAAGGACAAAAAAACTCATGAGCCGCCAAAGAAGGAGTCTCCCATATTAATTGCAGCTAAAAATGGTGTCACTGAAATCGTGGATAAAATCCTAGAACTCTTTCCAGTTGCCATACACGACATGAATGTGGACAAGAAGAATATAGTGCTGTTGGCAGTGGAGAACAGGCAACCACATGTGTATCGATACTTGCATAAAAGAAATATCCTGGTCGACAGCGTGTTCCGGAAAGTGGATAAAGACGGGAACAGTGCCTTGCATCTTGCGGCAAAGCTTGGAGACTATAAGCCTTGGCTCATTCCCGGGGCTGCCTTACAAATGCAATGGGAAATCAAGTGGTATGAGGTACGTACGAGAGAGATCATCAGCTGAAAGAATTACTATTTTTCTTTTTCTTTTCTGTTTGGATATATATTGATTTGCTCTTATATACTGGATGCTTGAGTTGATGCAGTTTGTCAAGGATTCCATGCCAACCCATTTCTTCCCCCGTTGCAACAAGGCTGGCAGGACAGCAAAGGACGTGTTCACCGAAACCCATCAGGACCTAGTAAAAAACGGTGGTGAGTGGCTAACCAACACCTCTGAATCCTGCTCTGTCGTTGCTGCACTCATTGCCACTGTTGCCTTCGCGACGGCTTCCACAGTCCCCGGAGGCGTCAAGCAGGATACTGGCACCCCGACGCTCGAAAACCAACCGGCATTTGACGTATTCGCTATCTCATCACTTGTTGCGCTTTGCTTCTCGGTCACTTCGGTGATAATGTTCCTTTCCATTTTAACATCAAGGTACCAAGAGAAAGATTTTGGGACAGACTTGCCGAGGAAGCTCTTGGTGGGTTTAACATCTTTGTTCGTCTCCATAGCTTCAATGTTGGTTTCATTCTGCGCTGGACATTTCTTTGTGCTAAAGGATAAGTTAAAATATGCGGCATTTCCAGTGTATGCAGTGACATGCCTGCCCGTAACTTTTTTTGCCGTAGCACAGTTTCCACTCTATTTTGATCTTATATGGGCCACCTTTAAGAATGTGCCACAACGTAGCTACAAGGTGGTTCTCTAAATAATTATATTATATATCGACTTCTTCCATATTTTTCCCTTTTTTTTTTCGATTTTTTAGCGAGTTAAGTTATCCTGATCTTGGACGTTTTACTTGTACGTGTTTGACAAAAATATAATTTGTTTGTCATATCATCCGTATGAAGGAATGATTAATTAATTTATAAAGTTGCATTGTAAGTCTCGTTCTGGTCGGCTGTTTCATGCATGAGTGTATCCTAGACGGTTTTTACCATTGATCATGAAAGATGGTGATCTAGCGGGCAGTTCTCGTGATGATCATCAAGTAGTTCCTATTCTTCTTGTATTTTTTTTTTTTTTTGTCTTGTAATTAAGTAAATTCAATATCTTCGATGATCAGTTTTGGAAATTTCATGATCATTGGGCATCATGTACATAGCTTAATTATCATATTGAATTAGTATTGCAATATGAGTATCAATGTATCACATCAAATTACGTTAGCTTGTGAGTTTATTTTTATGAGATCGTTTATAGCTAAAATATTTCTCCTATTTGTGTACGTGGGGGTCTGTCCTATATATGAACAATGTGAAATAACGTAGGGTTCACATGATGATGATATCATGTTTATCTGAGATCTCTCTTCAAAACTACATATACAATCTAATTCCATCAAGCAATCAGAGATACTGTTGTGTAAGACAAAAATATGGAGTCGAATGTGGGACATCCCGCAATATCTTCCCGTCTTTTCAAAATTAAGCAGATCATAACATCTCTCTCTATATATATATATATATATTTATATATGCGTGCATGCATATAACTAGGTATCCGGGCCATTATGATTCCATATGCATTAATATTAGAAAAATGTTATTTATACTGACAAGTTAAATTACGCGCTGATGTTTCAAGTACTATTGAAAATAGTGAAGATTTTAAAATTCAAAATTGGAATTAAAAAGATTAATGTGAAGTTGTCGCTCTATACATGTAATATTATGCATAAAATTGTGCGTGCTGCCTTGTTTGTTTTTCCAAATTTTCACATAATATAAGTTAAATAATTCAATATTTTCAAATCTCAAAATAAAAATAATATTAAAAATATATATTTTAATAATATTTTATTCAACATTCAACTTTTATTTCAACTCGTCTCATCTGTAAAAACAAACGACCCTATATGAACCATATTTATGGACTACAAGCCTAGTACACCATTATGAACCATATTTAGTTTCTTAAACAACAATGTTGTTGTAGTCTTGTTGTGAATCCATACTAACACATGATTATAATGTTCTGAATCCCCCACGTACGTATGTACGGTTACAATCTCCCCCTATACGCCAAAACTAACCTTAACCGCGGCATTGATTCATATAACCAACACCATGCATGCATACATGCATTAACCAAATTAATTATAATTCATTAATCAAACAAAATAACGAAACTAATTACCTTTTTTTCTAATTATTATTAAGTTTTAACTAACTAACTAACTAACTAACTACATGCCGTCCGTCCTTGATCATCAATAGATTCAATATTATATACATCGGTGGAAGGAGGAGTGCGGGGCAACCTGGCTGAGAAGTCTCTGTACGGGAAGTCTTCGGAACGGGCGCCTTCTTCCTCGAAGTTGAGGGCGTAGCTGAGGGCGTCGTACTTGAAGTCGGCGGAGTGGCGCCTGGTGTGTTTTCGACCTGAGCCCATTCGCGTTATGAAGTTCTTGCACCGGTGTTTGAGCTCGGGTATGTCGTGATGATGATCAGCTCCCTCCGGCCTGGGCTTTGTCCACAATGAGTTGCTCCGGACGAGCCTCGGCTTCTTCTCGACGGGGCTCGTGACGGTTTCGCCTCGATGGTGGTGGGGGCTCTTGGGGAAGCAGAAGAGGGAGGACTTGAACTTTTGTTTGAAAGAGGGTGAGGAATTGTTGTGTTGGTGGTGATCGTCCTGAGGAGGATCCATAGATAGCCGACGTTGGTTTGTATGGTGGAGATCTGTGCTGGGTTTGAATGTGTATATATAGAGAGAGAGACAGAGAGAGGAAGGAAATTAGGGAGAGATAGAGTGTGTGTCAAAGAAGGAAAAGGAGTCGCGGATGGAGCGGAGAGGGAGGAGGTGTTTGTGTTTAATTGTTGCAGTTACTTGGATTGTGGAGAGGAGACGTGTGTGGGACCGTGTTTTCATGCTTCTCGGATTTTATATTATCTTTTAATCCATCACAACATATCTTTAGGGATATTTCCGTCTTTTACACATCTTAATTAGTAATGTTTGTTTTAAATTTAATTTCTTCAGTTCCCGTTGACTTGAAATTAGAGCATTACTATTGGATTAGCCAAATGCATCTTTAAATTTTAGTTAATATCNATCCATCACAACATATCTTTAGGGATATTTCCGTCTTTTACACATCTTAATTAGTAATGTTTGTTTTAAATTTAATTTCTTCAGTTCCCGTTGACTTGAAATTAGAACATTACTATTGGATTGACCAAATGCATCTTTAAATTTTAGTTAATATCATACATTTTTACATTTACATATTCTATTTAAATTCAATCCCCATATTGGATTAGCCATTTACTCTCTCTATAATAATAAAATATTATTAAATTAATAATTTTGTTATTTAATTTTTTTATATCACATTTTATAATTCTATCAATTTAATATTAATAATAATTATATTCTAATTAAATTAATATTAAAAAAATCATATTTTAAAAGTTATTTAATGCTAATAACAAAAAATATTTGATTAAACTCATCAAAAATTCTATCTAAATTTCTTAATTACAAATTAAATAATATTTTTATTGGAGTGAGAAATTAGTATTTTAATGTTTGCTTGGAGTGAGAAATTATTATTTTAACTTTTAGTGAATCAATTTGGTTCTTCAAATTTGGCTAATCACTGTAGCTAACATCCAAATTGTTTTAGAAATGCCCAATCCAATGTGGGAACTTTTTAGCACATATTATCTAAAATTTAGCCAACCTTTAGTTTTGGCCAAGCCAATGCCAATGCCCTTATTGGTTAACTAATATGAATCTACAAAATGACAAGATTTCATATGATATCACAGAAAATTTAAAATTGTAATATAAAGTTACTGTTTAGTCTTTTGTAAGAGTAATATTGTTATATACAGTCGTGGAATACGTAAATACTATACAATAATTTTAAAAAAAAATAGAATCTCTTATTAAAAAATTAGTTCTTATTATGTAGGTTTCGTATTTACTAGTTTTTTTTTAAAGAGATTGTATGACGCGTACGCACAATACGACTCCAAATATTATTTTTTTACTGTACATAGATAGTCAGTGTAAGTACTAGTTACTTAAAATTTCCAGTTCTGTCATTTTACTACATAGTTCATTTTACTCTTATGTATAAATACAAAACTCTCTCTCTTATGTAATTTCTAAAGTCGAATGTACAGAAGGTTTTCTTCCAATGGTATTTTTCTCTTCTCTTCACTATAACATTGACTAAAGTTGTTTCATAGTATCAAAGCGGATATCTTAGGGTTTCATTTTTGTACACTACAAGAGTCGTTGTTCGCTGCAAGAATCAATATTTTTCCTGTTGCAAGCAGAATGGCTAAATCAACCTCTATTTTACTCAATGTTGAAGATTCCAATCCGTATCACCGGCAAAATGGATTATGGGAGAAAATTAAAATAGTTGGTGTTCAATCCAAATCAGACTGCTCTTTGTTTATAAGAGAGAAAGATGACTCATTTGTGGCCATATTAGTGTACGTAGATGACATACTTCTAGCAAGTATTGATATATCTGTTGTTCAGCATATTACATATTCTTTAAGCATACACTTCAAATTAAACGACTTAGGTCCTATTAAATATTCCTTAGACATGGAGGTTGCTCGATCCAAAAAGGGCATTTTTCTATGTCAAAGAAAATATACACTAATATGAAAATGATTTAAACAGGCTTAGACTCTTTGGTAAGACTATGCATGTTTACGCAATTATTTTAAAAAAGAGAAATATTATAATCACAAAAAGATTTCACGAAAATAAATTTACAAATTGACTTGATTTCATATGATACGTTAGATCTAATTTACAATAAAAATAATTTTATAATCTAACGTACTATATCAAACTATGTTAATTTGTATATTTATTTTTGTAGCTAAAACGTTTCTTTTTGAAAAAGAGTGGACAAGTATAAGACCTATATAAAAGGAGTAATGCTAGATACAATTTTAGGAAGTGCAAGCCCTGCGCATTCCATTTGAAAAAAAGTGGGGTCTACAATTTTTTCATGTGAATCTTATATTTATCTTTTTTTTAAATAGTTCTCCACAAAGCACACCCTCCATTTAATTAACATGGCAAGACTTGATTTGCTACAGATTTTTTTTTTTTTTTTTTCTTTTTTAACAAATCAAGTCTTATTATGTCAACTGCAAATCAAGTGCACGAAGTTTACAGATTGCATCTAGGCAATACTCTAACTTAACTTTATTTAAATAGTTCACTTTTTTATTTTGCATGAGCTCGCATTGAATTAGCTATTTTTTTAATAAAAAAAATATTAAAATGTTATTTCTTTAGTATACTTCACATAGAATTAGGTGGAGTTTTTCTTTGAGAAAGATTAGAGAACAAAAATAATGAGAGTCATTTTTCTGTAGCTATAATGCATTGCTAAATTTAAAGAAATAAATATTGTATCTCATATTCTTTTTCGCTGAGGAATAATTAATCTGAGATTCTGATATGAGTATGAATAACAGAATTTAGTTAAATATTTAGCTAATTATATATTTAGCCCAACCCAAATGCCAATGAGATGAATATATTTGGATTTCCTCTTTTGGTCACACAGTTTAAATAAGATGAGATGAGATATTTTGTTAAAAATTGAATAAACCGACCTTTATTAAGATAAAATAAAAGATAATAATTTAATTTTATATAACTAAACCGATCTTTAATAGGACTTCATTTTGAAAGAAAGGTGGCAATCCTAAATTCATTAATTTAGGGATAGAAGTGTATCCACAACTTCTTTTGATTTTGAATCCGTCACATTTAACTGGGCTGCTTTGGAAAAAGAGGATGATCTATTTTTTATAATGGGCTGACTCTTTAGCTATTTTACTGTGATAAATGGGCCTCTTAGATCCATTGTGTTCTAATGTCACAACCGTCTCTTCCTCCCTCTCCAATACAATGCACGGTTGTTGATTTTCCCTATTTTTTCAGAAAATTTCTAAATTAGTATGTACACAGAATTATGAGTTTTAATAAAGAAAAAATCTATTCAGCACTACACCATATTTCTAAATCTTTTAATTATAAAGAGATTTTATAAAAATAAATTTATAAATTGATTTGTGTTGATATGTTATATAAAATTAAATAATTATTTTTATTATAAAATAAATTTAACATATCACATAAAATTATATCAGTACATAAATTTATTCAATTCTTTATATAATATAAATTAAGGTTACATGGATATTGACAAGCTGCTCAATGCTCAAACAATCACTTCGATTCTCAAACAACTTTTTACTTCCTTCTAAAAAATAAAATAATAATAATAATATGCCATTTTTAAAAAAGGAGGAAAAAAAAAGAAGAAAAAAGAAGAACATTTGTCGATGGAGTATAGGTTGACTGCTAGTTGGTGAGTTTCGTTGAAGCTTCCTTGCCTCCTTCCTCTTCTTTTCTTTTCTTCTTTTATGTTTTCTGACTTTTCATTTTGATCCTTGGAAACATGATATAATATAAAAACATGACTTTTGAACTTACAATGTTCAAAGATTGTTCAATCTATTATTTTTCTTCTGTAGCTGGTGTTCAACCAAACTGTCCTTCAAGTTATCATCTTTCTCGTTTGGAGGCACAGAAATATGGCCGGAATGCTTCCCGGAGTGGAATCTGCCCGAAGGAGACGGATCCATGGAGGCACAAGGCGGTCATCTCTCTGTTTATACACAAGCAGCCATGAAAAGAATCATACCTATACTACCCCTTCTTTGGTGGGTACCCTTCTGATCTCTCTTTCACTCTTAAATCTTCCACAGAAAATTCATTTTTCTTTCTACTTCTTTCTTTATGTAGCTGAAATTGTTTAAATTTGAATAAATAAACTGCAGAGAGGTGTATTTGACCAAGCATACAAGGATGAGGAATTGGGAGGAGCAGCAAGAGAAGCCAAAGAGAGGTTGGATGAGAGGTTGAGACCAAATAGAAACTCAGAAACCAAGAGGTAAGGATATCCCTCTGTGGTTCCAGTCTCCATGTACCTATCTGTTTTAGATTCAATTCTCTTGATTATTTATGTGGGTTTCCCATAATTGTATGTAGGAGTAACACCAAAGACTGCTCGAGGTATGTTGAGGGCAGCTCCATGGTCCTTGGAAAGTCGCACACAGAGGCGTTGAGGTCAAAACAAAGTGGCTCAGAGAGGTTCAGTTGGGGCAAGCTGAGCTGGAAACCCTCGGCCTCGGACCAAGAAAATAATGCATTTTGCCTGTGAGATGCTTGTTTGCCATGACTAGAGAGCTATGCTCATTGGGCTTGTTAAGGAATGGAAAAACTGAAATAGATATAGTCTCGTATTAATCCTTTGTTCCTTCTTAGTTTGTATATATGGCTAGCGAGCAGAGAACTATTGCTCTCAACATTGTTGCGATGTTTGATCTCGGAAAATCCAACTATTTTTGTTGAAGATCCAATATAATACAGTGCTCTATTCGACTTGAAGTTGAAAATGGGAAAATTGGTCTTTAGCTTCTGTTATTCTTGTATGAATTAATTCTATATATTTGTTGAATCTTATTGGAATTAGAAACCCTGATCTTTGGCTCAAAATATCAAATGAAATCATAAAGTTTTCCATATTTGGTTCTGTAAGTAGTAGCTGTACAAGACATCAATCACACAATCTTCAATAATCATAATCACACGAGCAATTCTTTGAGAAAAAAAAATTTTGATCTACTCCAAGCCAAATAGAAACATGCTGATGAGTTTCAACACATTCCCTATTTTGGAGGGTGAAGGTGGTTAGGAATCTTGAACATTAATTTAGTAAGGATCTAGAAGAGAGTAATTCTGGGAATGATCTTCAACTAGACCAAGCTTGTGGTAGATTCAATTTCAGAATTAAAAGGTTTCTCAAGAGCCTAGAAGGAATTATGATTTTGCAGTTGCAGAACATGCATTATAGTCTCAACAAATTAGCCCTTCTTGCTCTATATACAAATTGTCCAGTTCTTTGCAGCAGGACGTGTAGAAACTAGAAAGAAAGAGGTAAAAAAATGGGTTGTATCATATGAAAGATTAACATGATTTGTCTCAGAAATGGTAGCAGAAGTTGGTGGTGATCGCCCAAGTTATATTATATATTGTCAGTTACTTTCTGAATCAGTGAACAGTGATGGAGCAAAGCTAGCTTCTCTGCATAAAGGTGAATGCAGTGAGCTCTAGCAGTGAGGAGGGACACAAAATTCAAACTGATCAGGACGTTTGAGATTTCAGCAGGCCATTGGTTCTAGAAATGCTTAGCCAATTCATTCATGGCAATAATTATAAGCAAGCCACCCTGCATAAACCTGACGTGAGCTCCTCCAGCAATGCAGGTTTTGTCCACTTTCTCTTTTACCAAACAAACATAATTTTGCCAGTCAATCTCAAGGAAAAGCAAGCGATAAATAAATAGATATTATACATAGCAGACAACCATTTGAGTCCTCCCAAAACCTTTGGCTCGACCTGATCATCACATCATTCAGCATCAATGTCCACTTCTTATGAGGTAAGATACTGCAATGAGCTGTGAGATTTCCTACTCACCAGTACTTAATTTACGCAACCCAATAAAACAAAACATTTCTATCATGCTGGGGCTTCTGGACATATATGAACAACTAGAAAGATCAACCATAACGGAGAAAGGATCAAAGGACTCTACGGTTCTATTAATTAAGTCGGCAGTATATATAGCGTTAATCATGAGTAGTGTCATGTTCTGCTGAGATGATATTGCATATTTAGTCTGTAATCCAAAAGCTAAAAGCTTAAGGTTATGTATAATATATTGTGATACACTTTAAACTACAACTTTAAATTCATAGGTTTTTTTTTTCTCTCGTATTATATTATATTATTTATTTATTGTTTCTAATTTACTACTCACAGTAAACATATACATACATACATATACATATATATATATATGTATACTGATGAGACATGTTTCACAGAAGCTAAAACTAATTAAATTGAAAAACAAAACAGTTTAGATCTGACTAAAACACCTACAAGGGGATGAATTGGTATTCTAAGGCTTTTACTTTTTTATTTTTTGCAAATAGAAGTTCTAGAGAAGTAAATACCAAGCAACACAATCCACAAAAATATACTATATCAAAAGTACTCTTTTTTAATGAAGAACAAAGCTGTTGGATAATCTTTCAAAGAGTACTGCTGCATCCATAAAGGAATTATACAAAAACAATCCCACAAGTTGACGAAGCTTCATCTGATCTATTAAATTTACTTTAAAATAAGAGTAACTTTACAATCCGATGAACAACATTAAACTACATCAGTTTGTGATATTATTTTTGTGTATATGTGAAAACATCGGAATATATGTGTGTTTGTGAAAACATCGGAATATAGTTGTGTGTTCTATCTCTAGCCACAGCTCTTAGCATTTGTCGTCTCGTTTTTCGTTTGCAAAACCAGCAAAAAGATAAAAATAAAAAAAGGGGACAACAACATTTATGCATGATGCCATGAAGACGAGGGGTTACAGGTTAGTCAGGTCACGTGGCTCACTCTTGTTCATAAGCGCTAGCAGGTTCTGTGGTCATGTGGGGAATAATAGAGGTTGGTGGCAGACTGGTGAAATTGCTTTTACAGCTTTCCTCTAAACCCTCTCCTTCTTATTCCTTTTAACTCCTTTTCCCACTTTGAACCCAACCCATGAAACTATATATTTGAGAGAGAGAGAGAGAGAGGGAGAGAGAGATAGATGTTGAAGGAGATAAAGATTGATGTACCGCGTAGCAGCTATCAATGGCATGGACCCCTTTTTGTCTACCACCATCTTTCAATGATTTTACACTGTAACTAATAATTTTCTCCGCCTAGCTAGATATATTCCCGGGACAATCGAACTAACAGTCGGTTTCCTATCAAAAAGGTGTTTTAAGATTTCTTTTTATATGGATGGAGACAGGCAAATATTATTAGAACATATGAATTCTCACTAGCAAAACATCTTTCTTTTTTCCTGATCTTTTGAATTCTTTGGGGTTGTTCTCAATGGCTGGAATGCTTCCTGGAGTTGAATGTGCACGAAGGAGACGGTTCCATCAGAGTGGAGTTTGCTCAGATTCACCTAGTACTGTGGCTGCACTTGGCGGGACAAGAAGGTCCTCATTCTGCTTGTACAGTAGCAATCATGAGCCCCAGCATACCTCTAGCTCTTCACAGGTACATGAAGCACTCTCTCTCTCTCAAATTCCTCACTTTTTTTTTTTTCAGGTGAGAATTCTTATTTACTCATGTTTTGGATTTAAAAAAAAAAAAAAAAAAACAGAAGAGAAGTTTATTGAACCAAGTATACCGGGATGAGAATCTAGGAGAAGTAGCCAGAGAAGCCAAGGAAAGATTAGATGAAAGGTTGAGAACACAAAGAAAATCAAAAACAAAAAGGTAGCTTTTATATATGGTCTATCTGTAAACTAATTACTTAGCTGCTCTTGATTCCAGAATCCTCAACCCCAATATTCATCGAAGTTAATGTTTTATTTTCGTTTTCTATTTTTTGTGATCGATCTTGGGATACAGCACGGAGAGCTTAAGGTGTGTTGAGGGCAGATCTATAGCACTAGAGGAGTTGAATACAGAGATGTTTGGGTTCAAGAAGGGTAGGTCAAGAAGGTTCAGTTGGGCCAAGTTGAGGTGGAAGTTTTCGGACCAAGACGAGTGTGCTGTGTGCCTAGAAGAGTTGAAAGGCGTTGAGAACCTGGTGCACCTGCCTTGTGCTCATCGGTTTCATGAGAAATGTTTGGTGCCATGGCTAGTGAACAATGCCCATTGCCCTTGTTGCAGAATGGGGATAATCTCCTCTCAGTAACTTGTAGATGTTAGTACCTTTTGCATTTGGTAGTCACCCCATGAGTACTGTGAACATTTTGTGATTATTGCATGTATATTCGTTGATGTTCAACATCCATCCCTAAAGATTCATGATGCGTCTCATCTATTAATTGATCTTCAAAACATCCCTACATGAGTTGGGTTTGAATAGATGAATTTGGATTTGTTAAAAGTACTTTCAACATCCCTAATTAAAGATCATTCTCTTGCACCAGAAGTTTGATTAGATCGATCATGCTTTTGACATTTTTTTATGAAAAAACCAATCAGCCATCTTCTACTATCCTGAATTACTGGTTTTTTAGGCTCTAATTTGTTAATTGTTTACCGACAAAATCTAGGGAATTCTTCGACAAAACAACCAAAGTTGTTTTTGTCATGACACAAATTATTTGGTTCTTCCTTGGCAAGGAAAGCCAGAAGTTGTCATTATTATCTCTTAAGATTGAGATAAAAACAATAGCTAGACAGGGATGCAGATTAATGATGAACAAAACCACAAGAAATTGCACGGCCTTGCTTTGTTCGTCTTTTTTTGTGAGTTTATGTGACTGATCATCAAGATATATTTGTCTGCATCGATCGTGTGTAAATATATATATATATATATATATAAATTCAATGCCAAGTAATTGAGAAGCAGTGCGGTGATTGCACAATTCACAGTTGTAAATATCTTTTTTCAATTATGAAAGCCTCGAGTGGCGGTACTCAAGATCAAATTCAGATCATTCTCCAACAAAACATTTTACCTTTATTATAAATAAATTATAGTTTTGATAATGTGAAATTCAAAGTATATATGAATACTGTCCTTTGTATCATGATTAATGCTGTATAACTGACAATTAATATATATATATATATGCATATTAGAAGAGATAAAGAGAATATATATATAGCTGTGGAGGGCTAATATTAGTTGATTCATTCCTTGTAGAAGCAAGCAACAAGCTGTGATTCTGACTGAACCAGAGATCGCTATCAGTATCCATTATTCTTTTGCCCCCACTTTGAAAGTTGCAGTTCAAATAATGCACCTCTTTTGCCTGTAAGTGGGCCAATAAGCATATATATAGGAAAACTTCCTGGATGGTTCTGATAGTGTCATCCAACCTTGAGGAAATTAGCTTGTCATTAATCAATTTGCATGAGGGTAATAGTGTCATCCAACTGCAAGGTTGGTGCAGCTACAAAGGCTTCCCTTTTTTTTAAGGACCTGCATTAATATTTGGCATCACTTTTGCGATAGTGGAATGTCATTTTTTGGCACTTGTAATTAACATGGAAGATGATTATTAGTGGAACTGGGATTACCAATATCTGTGTGTTTGTCCTTGAAAGCAAAGAAAAAAGAAGAGGTTTAGGTTAAAAAAAGGGCATAATCTTATTGGTTATCTGCTTGAACTCCACGCATATTGTTTTGTCTTTTGTGAATAGGTGGGTATTAAAGTGGAAGTTTGAAACCATCTTTGATAATTTGCCTTTATTTCTCAAGGGAAGATATAATTAAACAATATGTAAATAAGTTAAATGGGACTGATCAATATAATATATAAGGTGGAGATTGAGTACTCAAATATTCATGAATGGGATGGGTCTATATATACCACTATCCACAATTAATGTTTAAATAATTGTATGGGTGCCAAACATGATGGGTACAAGAAAATTTTCAGCAAATTTACAGTAACAATAACTAGTTTAGCACCAAGCTGGTATCTTAAAAAGGAAAAAAAAAAATCTATTTACACACTAAACACGTCGTTGATGTGAAATCCGCCATGTATCTATGTTTTAACCTTTCTAATAAGAAAAATTCTTCTCATCAATCATTATTTACTATCACACACCTCATATTATGAAAAATACTCACACACCTTATGAAAAACACCTCAATACTCTATTAAAAAAAAAAAACTATAAAAGTGAAGTGTGAAAGTGAATAGTAACTGATATATATAATTCTTCTTCTAATAATTGTGAAAAGTGTGAAAAGGTGATATATTTACAAGCAAGTGTGAAAAAGTGATATATTTACAAGCAAGTGTGAAAAAGTTGGGCAAAATTTGGCTAAAAGTGGCTTTGCCTAACATCTAGCTAATTCTCAATCCACATATGGGTGGCAATCCCAATTTCATTGAATGGGTGTAAAACGACGCCGTATCATATGCAGCCTTCAATGATTGTGATCACACCCCCCACCTTGTTTGAGTATGTTGAGGTTGCTCATCCTCTCCCGCAACGGCTAGTTTCTTGTGACCGTTAAGACCAACCCAAATTCAAAATCTGAAACCGAAACCCCCCCAAGCACACTACACTAAACAACACAGAGACGAAGAAAATCCTCCATCTCTTTCCAAATACAAATACCCCAAAATCGACACACAAAAAAGAAAATCCAAAAGAAAAAAGAAAATCACAAGGAATTCAATTCCCAGCTAAAAATCTCCAGTCTGTTTGACACAGTAACAAGCTCACGCACAAAAATGGTTTACTCCTACACGCCGACGTACTACTCCACTCTCCATGACTCAATCACCTCTCTGTGCAAGACCATCTTGCCACTCGGCCTCAAGAAGCGGCTGCAGCGCTTGCCGTCTTCTGATCACAAGCTCTCCAAGCTGCAGTCGGATAATCTTAAATGGCAGCAAGATTCTTTCCACCAGATGATGAACCTGATGGGTCTTCACAGAGAAGGGATTTTGGCTGAGACTGAGGTTTCCGCTTTTCGGACGCACTTGCTCGAGACCCTCATCGCTTCTCCCGTGGAACGTGAGCAGCCAGTCGTATTAAGAGATAAACTGCTGTTCTTGCAGGTAAGTTTGTTAACCATCCGTTCCGGTTACTGAGATAAATAGAAAATGATAATTTTTTTTTCTCGAATTGCATGTTTTAGGAGCTTAGTTGGCTTAAATTTATACTCTTTCTGGGCCTAACTCAACTACCAGGCTTCCTATTCAGCCTACAATTTCAAAAAGTTGTAGTTTTTCTTTTCATGGGTTTTCCCAGAAACCAAAGGGGTTGAATTTTGTTTCCTAGAGTAAATTGAAGATGTAAACTTCTCTGTCCTTTATTTTTTTCTTCCAGGAACTTCTTTATGGGAAGTGCATTTCCTCAGAGGAATATCACGCTTCAAAGAGGCCGTTGTTGCAGAGACTGGCAGTTCAAGGAGCTGAAATCGAGGCTAGCGATGTAATTGCTGCGGGACCGACAGACCCAAAAGAGAGCTCAGAAGAAAAGTGGTCTGTTATCGATTTAAAGGATGAGAAATGCTTGCTAAACAAAGAGAATTCGAATTCTAAGAGTAAATTGAAGCACGGGTCAACAGTGAAGCAGATCAAAGGAGTTGCCTCAGTGTTCAGCTTTTATAAACCCGGAAAGAGCAAAGAAGAGAAGAGCGTATTTGACTTGGCAGCGGCACATTTAGGCTCGGCGGACTCAAAATTCTCTTCCCCTGCCTCTTCTAAGAATGAAATGCGGCATTCCAAAGAAAACCCATTTTGGGATAGCCATTTTCAGCATAAAGAAAGCGAAACAAGGTCGATTCTAATGCCCGAAAGCTTGACAGTGGAGTCCGCGAAGAGGAAACCTTTTAAAACTCTGTTTCAGAGAGAGCAGATAGGACATGGGAGTGGTGGTGATCATAATGATGCTGGTTATGAGGAGAGAGCTACAAAATCTGCAAAAAAACAATGGGGGTTTGAAAAGTTCAAGAAATGGAAGAAGAGTGACTCAGAGGAAGAGACAGCTCCTCTGTCTCTCAATGGAAGATTAGACAGTGAGGCTTATTTGGAGTCTGGCCGGCTTGTCACAAGCCCTATCGGGGAGGGTCCGGACACCAAGCTGATAAAAAAGAAGTTGCATTCGGATGGTTCTCCGTCTGATTTCTTCATAGATAAGGTCAGGAGTTAAATGTTTCAAGATCCATTCATTTTTGTGTTGTGTAGTTGGACTAAATTAAGATTTTTTTCCTGACATTGTATTTGGTTCATTTTGTTATGTAAAGGTTTTAGGAGACAAGATAAAGAAGGAGCTAACAAGAATCCAGACAGAGCTTTGCACCACAAACCCCAACCTCCAATTCTCGTAAGCATTTCTTTTGGGGCCGTTTCTGTGTGCTTGCGTTTGCATGTTGACTTCAAAGTTGATACTTATAAAAGTTTGTCTTAAAAATATGCCTACTTTCTCTTCTCTTGTGACTTTATCAGGAATGATCAAATTGAAGCAATTTCGACCAAGCTTCCTGTGGACAAGTCTGAACTGAAAAGTTTCTTTCCTAAGTAAGTCAACTTCTCTCTTCTCATCATCCATGACTCTGAAAAATGTTCTTATTCATGTTGTTAAGACAGCTAACCAAAGATGCTTACAAACCTAACTCAAGAGTTAATTAATCGAACTGTAAGACCAATGAGAACAAAGAGTGTATTAATTTTCCTATTCTAATAAAAAGTGGAAGCTGCAAGACTTAAATCAAACTCAGTTAATTATCATACATAAGATCATAGGTTTACATACTCCCCATCCCACCCTCTAAAATTCTTTCTTGTTTCTGTTTTGGATGGTTTCGTCTGTGCTGAAGACCGTGGTGCGATCGTTACGGTGATGTAGTATTGGATGTGGTGAAGAAAGAATTCAAAGATCATGTTGGAGAGATGGAAAATATGAGAAACGCCTCCAGAGAGAAACATGGCAACTCAAAGCGATGGACAACATTTGAAGATGATGAGAACTGTCATCCAAATCTCTTTGGTCCTAGTGATAATTCATTCCCTAGTAGTAGAAATGGTAGCAAGGGCCTCCAAAGCAATCCCTTGTTTCAAGACCAGAATCCCTTCTGGACTCCAAGGCATGGCTCTTCTTTGCTGGGTTAGATGAAAGTTTACATTATTAGTTCTCTCTTTCTAGAGAGTACTGTTTCCATCGTGCTATAGTGAGACTTTTACCCTTTTCCGTCGTTACTTGCATGTTTGTCTTCTAAGAATCTGTGTATGAACCCCATGAAATTTTTTCAAGGAAATTAAAATGCTTTTGTGCCGAAAGTGCTACTGCTTTTGGGATATTGTTTAAAGCGGTTACGTCACCAACTTGGTCACTTTTTCCCGGCTGTGGGGGGTCTCCACAGCTAGCTAGTCTTAGCTAATGAAGTTCAATTTCCATAGCTGTTGAGCTTTTGTGGCAGAGGAGTGAAAGTACTAACTAGAGATATAACATTCAATTGGTTACATCACGCTTGGGACTGATCTCCACAGCTAGCTAGTCTTAGCTAATGAAGTTCAATTTCCATAGCTGTTGAGCTTTTGTGGCAGAGGAGTGAAAGTACTAACTAGAGATATAACATTCAATTGGTTACATCACGCTTGGGACTGATTTAGAATGGATTGATCCCCCCATTGATCACATTTATAACAATGAAGGAGCTAGAGGGCAAAAAGCCACAAAATTCCAATTTCTAAACCGATATCATAAAGTTTTACAAAACCAAATCATTAGGACATGATGCTAAAAGAAAAGGAAAAATAACAGGAAATTCTGATACATGTCAATTTTATAAGGACAGTGAATGCATATTTCATGAGTGGGGTGTTCATCACTATTTACAAGATATGTACAATTCTATCAAAGGGAAGGGATTTCTGAATGAGATACAGATGCTTCTGCGACCTCACGAACATCTCCTCTACACAGTGGACATACCCTGCAAAACAACAATAAGGAGAAGGGTGGAAGAAGGGCATCAGGAGAAAAAAAAAAAAGAAAAAGAAAAAAAAGAGAGAGATTATTATATGAATAAAGGACAATAAGACGGGGGTTGCAATTACAATACCCGTGTATCTCTTTTAGCCATTTATCAACACAAGACATATGATACTCATGATGACAGGGAAGAACTCGGATTTTGTCCCCTTCCTCGTACTCAGCAAGGCAAATGTAACACCTACCAATTTAATTAGTATCATTAATAACTGAAATATCAACCACAAACACGTATAATAAATAAAAACTCTTTCTTTGTACACACAAAGACACTAACAAGCATTCGTGAGCATGCACATGATAGTTCATTTAATTTATCTACATAAGCATTTATTTAGTTATTTTGATAAGTACTCTACTTAAGCATTTATATCTAACCAAAACTGATATAAGAGACATACTGCTCTACATCTTCACTGGCCCCAGAGGCTTCAACCTTTTTGTGACTCTTGAGAGGAAAAGAATTGACGACTGATTCAGGTGCCGGGAGTGAGACCATAGATAGGGAAAGTGACACAGGTTGGCGATGGATTTCATCCAAAACCTGCAAATCATACATTAAAATAAAACTAAGTTACCAAGTTAATTGCTAGAGTTCTACAGATGTCATCAGCATCCAATGTTCCAATGGCAAAACGAATAGATAATTTTTTTAACAGGTACGTACAACTCACACACCCCACACAGGAATGATCCCATGCCATCTCTTCACCCATTATGGAGAAAAGAGATGTTGTTTGGCACACAGATGGATCATTGGCAAGTACATAGAAATAATTTTAATTGAATAGCCATGTAACAAGAAAAAGTTAATTGTGGTTCGCATTCCAACAAAAAATAAGTTATGGTTAAAACAGGAGCATGGCCACCCATAATTGAACAAAAAACAGAATGACAATGGGACCAAATGAAAAACAATAGAAAAACTAATGGGAAGTTAATAAGATGGGGAAGAATCAAACCTAACGTTAAGTGGGACCATCAATGAATCAAACCTCACCTTTAACTTGATGGATCTTCCAATGTCTCGACATAATGGCCATGGCATTACCCAACAGAAACATTGGATCAAGATAGAAGTTTTTCCAAAAATTACCTTTGAAGTGTTTTCAAAGCTATATGAAGCATTGTGAAATATAGAACCCCTAACTTTCCCCAGTTTATATATTGTAATAAAGAATGAAAGACACTCACAAGAAATCCCAAAGCAGCCCTCTACCAAAACATGGCAGCAGAAAAGAAAATTACCTCAAATAAAGCCTCAGCAAGCATGACTATGCGTGATATACTTGCACGGGTACTAGATTCTTCGCTCATCAAAAATGACTCACAAGAGCACGTACCATCAGGGTGGAGACCTGATGGACAAGCTGTATTTTGCCTCCCATTGTCATCAAGACTGCCACGAACTCTTTCCCAGATCTGTAGCATGCAGGAGCGGTTCATAAAGATTATCCATAGAGCTTAAAGTAAAATTTAAAAGCACTGTATATCACTTCAGTACCCCAACGCAACCACTACATAGACAAAGTCTTTGCCAGATTTTCAAAGATATGGAGATAAGACACGAATAAAGTCACAAATGCAGGTTGAAATTTTATTTATATAAGTAAAAAAATACAGCTTGATATGTGTAAAGGTTACCAAAGTATAGTATAATCAAGATATTCGAGAATCACCTCAGATCTTGAATGCCGTCGCTGTTCATTCAAGCTGTGAATTCTACTGCCCAGATGTCCACGATCACCTCCAACTCCATCAAAAAAGTCACCACTCAAATCAAGGAGCCATCTATCATGAGATCCTAAATCATGAGAATCATCCGTTGAAAGAAGAATAGAAGGAGAATCACTATGCCTTCTAGAACTACGTCTTGAAAAAGCATCCCAAAACAGTCTTCTACTATTCCTTCTGACCTCTCGGTTACTTTCATCAGCATTGCTACTTGAAACAACACTAGAAGAGATAGTCACCACATCAACTTGAAGTACACCTCCATCTCCCCAGCCTTGTTCCCTATTGGAAACAAGAAATCCTAAACCTGAAGGTATTGCCTCCTGAAAAGATTCATCTCCCAGCGATCCAAATGTCATGGGTGAATTGGAATCATGAGGAACAGAATCAGGGTCGGAGTTTTCGAAGGCAGTTACTTCACTAATGTGATTATCAACAGACACTCCATTGAAACTTGAATCTCCTAGTTCTTGAGGACTTGAGCTGCTAGGATGAGCCTTGGGACATATCTGAGGTACTCCCTTGTCCACTGAATTATCAATACCATTGTCTGCATCCTTGTTAGTCGAAACATTAACAGAAACTGGATCTGTAGATTGTTGTTCTTTAAACGACGTACTAGCTGTAGTACTACTATACCTACAAGACTCATCATGACTATGATCAGCACTTACCTGATGAGGAGGAACTAGCTCCTTACTTTCAGACAAGCACTTCCCATGGTTACTTGTTTCAACATTTATCGAACCATCTTCAACTGCAGGATTCTCAATGCTGCTTCCAGATAAGGCACCAGTTTCAGTAATTGAGTAGGAGAGCCTTCCTGCACCAGTAACAATAGAGGTTTCCTCTATGATGTTCGGAACTACATTGATGACTGGATTTGAATGTTCTGCAGAATTCACAAGAGATTCAACTGCGCAATCTTCCATCTGCAGTAGAAAAATGCTTGTCTATTAGTTGCTTCATTATCTTAATTTTTGAAGAGTAAAACTCATTCACAAGAAAATTGAACAGAATGAACGTAGTTTGAATGTTAAAATAATTGTATAATACATCGAATATTTTTTTGAATTTAGAATAATTCTTGATCACTTGATCTTCTTGTGAGATAAGGACTAAATAAAATTTTTTCATATCACTTCCTCGATAACTCAAAGACTGGGATAACTGTTTGCTTTCACTTTTCTTCAGGCTTTTAAATATAAAAACTGGTGAGGTTCAATTGCACTAATATAATATGAAAATCGCACTTTAATCAACACCAACTAGACCAAAAACCATTTCAAGTTTATATTAAAAGGCGAGGCAATGGTCTCAAACTACATCTACAAGCAAAACTGTCGGAAAGCTTCAATAAAAAACCATGGGTACATTTTCAGGACATAAATCTGCAAGAGGACACAAAATTACTAAAAAGATTTTTTTTTATAAGTAAACATGTAAATTACCAACAAGATAAGCACATCCAAGAACAATATATCAGCCAGAGCCTCTAAAAGAAGACGTTTAAAATACTGAAAATTGCGGGTGATCTAGACAAAATGGCATATTGCATTGAAGTACTAAAACACTGCCACCCCACTACGTCCTCATGGGTGCACCTCAGCTCTACCCATGAAGACGGTTCCTTCCAAAATACAACATTATTCTGCTATAAAATGGAAAATATGTATCCCAGCAGCATTTGGAGATGATAAAGGGAACTCCTTAATCCTTATAGATAATAATGGAAGTTTTTTTGTTTGAATAGGTAAACGAAAATTAAGATAATAATGGAAACTTGATGCAAGAAGTTTGTTATTACCTTTTTTTTTTGTTTTTTTTTTTTTTGATAGGTAAACATATTAATCAAAGAATAAGGCAAGGCCGGATACAAATAAGAAAATACAGAGTGTGCCCTAGCTAGGAAGGCGCCAAAGAAATAAGATAGTCATGAAGGTCCATGCCATTAAAATCAACAGCAATGGCCCACGTACATAGAGCAGTGTAAAGTTTCTTATTACTTAAGAAACAGACTCTCATATTTACTTTATAGAAGTCCTCTATCAGGTTCCTTCTATGCGAGGGCATCTAGAAATTTCTGTAATCAGTTACCAGGAAATTTAATGAAACAAAAGGTAGAAAAAAAATGCGTAAAGGAAATCCAAAATTAAATCAACAACTTGGGTTTGTACCTATTATTTTCTCACGATACTTCACCTCTTCTAAAGATATTGGTTTTTTGGGTCAAAGACTCAAATATCAGAGAATGAGATTTTTTTTTTTTTTTTTTTCTTTTAACTATTTCCTCTCTTAATGCACTGTAAATCATCTCACTCTTGACTACTTCAAGGCCACATCCACCTAACAAGCTTCATCACCTCCCCGATAGAAGAAAGAAAAAGAAGAGGCCAAATTATAAGAAAACAGTCTTCAGAAGCATATTGAAGTAGGGTTACAAGGAAACAAATCTTCTTCCCAATAATTACATGCCTCAATTACCATCCAAACTTCAAAACCTTTCTCCAAGTAGCTTTCAATAGTAACTATCCTGAGATTCATTTTTGGGGTGGTTTAAAAAAAACATGTACTAATTACTGTTTGATACTATTAGATGCTGAATTCCCAAGAACGACGATGTTGAACTGCTGGGTCTTGTTTTTAATAAGTGATCTAGTCCAATTCAGTAAAGCCAACTCTGTATTCAAGAACCTAAATCCTTCATTTAATCGTTTTTCTTTATATGGACATAGCATGACCGTATGGTGAACTAAGAAATTGCAAGAACCAAACTTTATGCAAGAGAAGCCATCGAATGAATGATCCAATACTTTCCACATGCTTACGACCCCAAAATCACATAATTAACAACTATAAGAATCATCATCAGAACATCACATATTTAACATCTATCACAACCATCACCACAAACCCAATAAAAAACACATTTATGAATACATAAGAAACAAAGATCAGAACATAACTCCAAGATAACCCCATTTTCATTTTAATAAGGAAATAATAAAAAACCGAAACAAGCCCCTTCCCCCCTCCCCCCCCCCCCCCCCCCGGGGGGGGGGGGGGGGGGGGGCGGCGCGGGGGAGAAAAGGAACCGATATTCCGCATCAAGGGGTCAAGACCAAATCCTCCAAACGTCAACATTTAGGATTGCAAAATTCACAGGAAAGCCGTAGTATGCCTATCAGTTTCCAGGAAACAAAACACCTTTCCTTGATATTGATGATGACGGGAATGGAACTCAATCCCAAATCATACAAGAGCCATAAACTTGAATTCTCAGGTTCAAAATTGATCACCAATAAGGATCAATAGGAAATGAGTTTGGTTAATAGCAGTAGAAGATTAAAGCTTTTGTTAAAAATGATGGGAGTGAATGGTACCTGATGGGTAGCGCGAGAAGTGGAGCCACCGCAGATGAGAGAGAAGACCCTGGAGCGATTGGTGCGATTTACTCGAGCCCGAGAAGGACGTGAGCCCAGTCGACTACTGCTAGAACCCATTTGGGAGAGAGAGAGAGAAAGAGAGAGAGGTGGGGAAGACGATTGAGGACGATGATAATGGAAAAAGGAAGCACAGACAGACAACAACTCAGAGCCTGGCTTTCAAATTCCAATTCAATTATTTTAATGAAGGTTGAGACATAAAGACACGACTTGTGAATTGAGGCAGCGTCTTCCAAACTTCTCACTCCTCCTTTTTTGTCCTTTCACTTTTCCTGTATTTTGTTTTCTTTACTTTTTTTCATCTTTTGGTTATTTTCCATACATACAAGACAAGGTTTCATAAAAGGTTTATGGTCAATTATGGTTTTAATTTGATGACCGACTCATGAATTTTCTCCATAAATTATTCTATATATTTATCATGAGTTCCATTATAATTATTAAATAAACTAAATAAAAATATTTTTTATTCTTTTCGAACCACATATTTTTATTTAATAATATATTTAGTGTTTCAATTAATAATCTTTTTCTCGTAGTAATATTCTCTACTTCAAGTACATCGTTTATCATATAGAAAAATGATATTAACAGTTTTAAGATTTGTAAGTTTTATATATATATTTTTTTAAAAATGAATAAATTTAAAATTCACATAAAAAATTTATTTTTTTTAATGATAGATTCCACATTTAAAAAAAAAAAATAAAGTGCACTACACTTGCACACTCTAAAAATGTATCTATCATTACCGGTACGGTCGGTATTTTCTGTATCGGCTATTGGTCCGGTACAAGTATTCTATATGTTTTGTACCGGCCATACCGGCTAATATTTCGACCCGTACCAATCAATATTTCGACTTTTAATTTTTTTTTTAATTTTTTTAAACTACAAACTCACTTTTTTACCCCCAATTCAAATTAGGTTATTTATAATTTATATATCTATGTATTTATATATAATTTATTCATATATAGATTATTATTTTGAAATATAATTTATATATATACATTTATATATAATTTATTCATATATCGACTATCTCGAAACGGTACACGAAACAATATCGGTATCGAAATATTTCGTTCCAGTACCTTGACCGATACGGCATCCGATACAGTATTCAAAACATTGATTTCACCTTCTAGATACTCTTTCATCGTTTATCAATCTTGTTTTTGTAGGGGACTCACTCATGGGTGTTGAAATCTTTTCATGCAAAAATGTTTTAATGAATAAGATGTTATTATGTCATTTTTCAAGTACCGCTGATAAATTAGGTCTATTCAAATTGAATAGAGAGTAATGATACACTTACAATCTATTTTTCAATTTTAATAAGCGATAACTATACTACTATAGCTTATATTGAAGCAACATTATCACAATTACAACAGAGATTTCACACCACAAGTAAATTGAAGAAATGGTGATACAAGAAATTAACCAAAAATCACTAGTGATTTTAATGATTGTTTGTGGTGAATGAAATAAGAACTATAACACATCTTTTTCTGTGTAGTATGTAGTTGCTTGCCCCTAGAGGATTGAGCCGTAAAAACTCAAAAAANAAAAAAAAAAAAAAAAAAAAAAAAAAAAAAAAAAAAAAAAAAAAAAGATAATGGCCGGTTTTGTTGCTACAGAGGATAATGCCTTTTTTGGAATCTTTGATATATGAACAGTTTTATCTTATTTCATTTTATTATTATAATTTTTTAAAATTTTTATATAAAATATAATAAATAATTTAATTTTTTTTAATTTTAAAATAATAATAATATTAAAAAATAATTTTTTAATAATTTTTTATTCAAATTTCAACTTTCATCTAAAATTATATCATCTCATCTCATAATCTAAACGGACCTTATTCATTAAAATTACTTGACGTAAGCAATTAGTGGTCACCATGTGGACAAATAAAAGTCATACACCTATTAAATCGCTTTTAAAATACCCATAGGAAACCGAAACACAGATTAAGACCGATCAACTATATCTATACACCTGTCCAAGCCATTCACCTTTCATTAAAACAAAAAATAAATATATAATTAGAAGTTGAAATTGACAGTAATTAATTTATTTCTGGTGAATGTGAAAGCATCGTCTAGAGACGTCCATGGATTTATGGTAGCTAGCCAGATGATGCACACCTACCAGAACCAAACATGGGTCTGACTTGCAGTTGTGAGATTAAAGCCACTTCACTTTGTATAAATTCCAGAAGCCACCTCAATACACTGACATCTACAAGTTTCACAAGAGGAAGCAAAGTAAGCTGATCATCATGCATAACCCTCCACCACCAGACCCTCACCGCCACCCACCACCACCACCCGATGCACCACCCCCAGGACCACCACATCCTGAACCTCCTCCTCCACATGGTCATCCTCCTCCTCCAGGTCCAGGTCCTCATGCGCCTCCCCCGGGACCTCCTGAGCCACACAAACCACATGATCCGCCTCATCACCACCACCCTTGATCGTGTCGGCTGGAAGCATACCTGTGTGATATTGTATGGTGTAAGAGCTAGCTAGCCAGGAATATAAGCTATAGTTATGGTTTTTACTAGTACGCACTTTGTACGTACCCTTATGAAATAAGCTTGTGCCTCACCTTTGTGGTGAATGTGTGTGTATGTATATTCAAAAGTAGATCAATAGACTTCACAGTAAGTTGTTCCTTGGTCTGTGAAGGTCCTATGCAGGCGTATCAATGCATCCTCCGGTTGCTATGTTTTTATATTCTTGTTTTTCCTAACCGATGATCAAGATAAAGTGGTCATGGAAGACTCCTACAATCAGTCCAAACAAACAAGCTGCAGCACACACTATTTCACTGCAACTTTTAGTCACAATCTAATGGTCTATTTATCAGACTATACAAAAATCGCCTCAAGCTGCTTTCCCTTAGTGGGAAATGGGTGGGATCCCACTTTTTTTTTTTTTTATTTCACTGGTGTTGCATTTGTTTGTTTTGGGATGATTGTCGGGAACTCTCATCCCATTGAATCTTGTATCATGTAACCACTTAGTTTATCCATGAATTTGCTTGCTAAAAAACAAAAAAGATGTTCCTTGGTCTTGGAGGCCTATTGCTTATTTGCTACTTCAATCTAGAGTCTCCAAAGTCTAAGGCCAAACTTTAGTACTGCTGAGAAATAAGATCAACAGTATATGTATTTCCTAACAGATGTTTGATTTACTCTTTCTATCACATATTGAATATCACATATATTTCCCAAGCAAGAAGTTTTGGCCCTTTATAAACATTGCAGGTTATTCTAATCATATCATTAAATGGTCATCTTAGAGTGTAGGGCAGGTTTGGAGCTAAAGATAAAATACAAAATTTTCATCTCATCTCATTTCATCATTACAACTTTTTCAAATCTTCATACAAAATATAATAAACAATTCGACTTTTTCAAATTTCAATTCAATTTTTTCAAATCCCAAAACAATAATAATATTAAAAAATAATATTTTAAACTTTTATTTAAAATAAAAAATTTTCATCTTACTCCCCAAACCTATCGGACTTTCTTTATATCATATTACAAATGGTATCAAAGCCAGTTTCCAGTTAGAAAGCATGAGACTTAAATCATCCTACCTACAAAGGAATAGCATGACAAGAATATCGAGAATTCTAAGGGGGATTGCATAGGCAAGGCATGCACAAACTACATGCAATTCAATTCTTGATCACTGTACTAGATTTGATCTGTTTTAATTCCTATACGCCGAGCCGATAAAATAAAAAAGCATGGGTTTTTACTTGTTTATATATATGTTCGTCACATTAGATGCATGGCTCCATTAGTGACTTACAAATACCAAGTTAAACGCATTTACATCTTAAATTGGCAAAACTTGAAGCAGAATGTATTCCCAAAGTGGCTTTAGAGCTTTAGCTTGGGCCCTTTGGGGGCAATGAAGAAGTATTTCTCATTGGGCTGAGCTCAGAGTGTGATAAAATAAAAGAGGTCCATTAATTGGTTAGCATCATCTTCCTCCAGCCTGCTCCATCTTCTTGGACAGTTCAACTCTATAATGCAACGTGCCATACTGAACGTATAGAGCCAAAGGACTGCAGTACTTTGGAAAGTGGAAGCAATAATAGAGCCGAGACAAGAGGTTCCCCACCAAGCCAATGAGGAATGGGACTCTGCAAAAACATCACTTTCTCATTTATCTTTTCACCTGCATCAGTTAAGGATTTCAAGGCCGTATTCAAATGGATGGGACAGTCACCACCACACAATTTGATATTACTCCTTATCCTATTATGTAGAGACTGTGTCGACATTTAGTAGCACCCTTGTTATATAAGCTCACTCACCTTCTCAAGTTCTCACACACTTTGGAGCACCAAGAAACAAGCATTCTAGCCGGGAAGAAGAAGAAGAAGAACAGACAGCAAGAAGATGCACAACCCTCCACCACCACACGACCCTCATCACCCACACCCGGGGCCGCCACACCAAGGGCCGCCGCATCAGCCTGCACCACCTCCGGGGCCGCCTCGTCATGAACCACCTCCTCCTGGTCCTCACGCACCTCCACCGGGCCCTCATGACCCGCACAAACCACACCCTCCTCATGATCATCACCACCACCACTAATTAAAAAGGCTAGAAGTTTACATGTAACCGTATAAAATCGTGTGACTAGGATTATAGTCCAGATGTTATGCCTATGCTTTGTTATTTCAGCTTGTTAGTCATGATGCGAATAACTATTATAGTTTACCAAAGCTAGCAAGGATGTTCTTGTGATGCTATGGCTAAATAGAGATCTTAATCTTGTCATAATTATGTGTATTAAGTGAACAACTGGACTGTAATTTGGTGGAGAAGAAAAGGGATCGTGTTTGTAGCTATGCTGTAGTATCTATTACAATAAATAAAGTACCCTTTGTGTTGATTGCTGCTCTTCTTCTTCTTTCACTGTACACGAACCTTGTATCAGCAACTGCTTCTTCTTCTGACTCTCCTTTTTGTGTACAAAGTAGATCCACAGCCATAATGCTGGTTTTCAGGCAAAAGCTCCAAATACGCTTCTTCATTTCCGTTCCCAAGTAGGCTTCGAATTGAACCACGCATCCATAAAAAAAAATATTAGCATAGGTAAAATCTTTAATGTGATTTTGGCCCTTAAACCAGAACAATCACCTCCATTGTGGAAAAGGGCATGAATCTTTATTTTTGAAAAGAAATTCATGAGCCTAACTCATCTCATAAAATCAGTTTTACAAGAGAGAATTAATACTTATTCTTTATAAACATGCCCAAGATCTTTTCTACAGACAATGTGAAATTGTTCATCAACACTCTCATTAACGTGCAGACTAGTATTTTTTCTAATCCTTGTCACGGAGTAAGTAGTGTGGACCTCCATTCGTCCTGTGGCAAGCTTTGATACCAAGAAAAATTTTATAGACCTAACTCATCTCATAAAACCGGTTCAATAAAAAATGATTGTTCATTGTTTATAAATATACCCAAAACCTTGTCCACAACAATGTGCAATTATTCATCAACAATGAGCAAGTAAGTAATAGCAAAAGAAGATTAGAGAATTAACAATCGGAGTAAAAATAATTGCTGTCAAATTAACAAATAGTTATTCTACCGGTAATCCGGCGTGGTGAAGCACATGATGGAATCAATACATCCGATTTTATAGTTTGAAAAGACTATTGATCAATATCATAATTCAAGTAACTTGATAGAGGGTAGAAACTCTTCCATTCACATTCTTCTTATGCTCAGTTTAATTAACGCATCACTAAGTTGTTTCGTCTCTAAAATTCATCAAATGCGTAGCAAATCCTATGTAGTGCACTAATTGGTTAAATCGGTTGGTTTCATTCTCATATGAGGAAGTGTTATGCATCCTCTGTTCTGCATGTGACCCGGCTCTCTTATCTTTTCCAAAGTCCGTTTGCTTTGCAGAATGGACATTTTTATTCTTGAGGAAATGAGAAGGTCTTATCTCATTAAATAGGAACACTCATTCATATTGTTATTAAAACATTTTTATTCTTGACAGGAGTTGTGAGATGAAAAATTCTTGAGAGAAGCCACTGTTTGCAGCAGCCACTTTTGCACACAATATAGAGTTTCATCCAAACCGTTCATCTCTTAAAGTTGAAATTATGAGAAGAAAAATGAGAGGAGGAGAAGAAGCCACATAATGAGTGCAAAGTGTACACTACTATAATGTCTTCTCTCTAGCATTACTCTTGTAAGATATCCTAAATTTTGTCAATCTTAAAACTACATTCTTTTTGTGAATGAAAGTGAAAGTATAAGGGATCAATTTGAGAGGTAAAGAAAGAAAGATTTTAGATGTATAAAGAAATATCCGCCATTTTTTTCCGAGAATAGAAATATTTTCAACCATAAAGATATTTTACAAAAATAAGCTTATAAATTGACATAACTTTATATGATATGTCAGACTGTAAAGTTATTTTTATTATAAAGTAGATGTAACGTATTACATAAAGCTATTTTAATTTGTGATTTTATTTTTATGAAATCTTTTTATATCTATAATATTACTCTTGTAGAACAAAAGTGTTGAAAGTGTAGTTGTGTAGTCGTTTTAAATTCTTTAAGACGAGACTGTCGTCTTGATGGACCCATTTAGTATCGCATTCAAAGCAATAGAGATATGGTTACATTTTGTTTGAGACTATACATAGGGGTGCATGCTAACCATCAAATCTTAGTTACGAATAAGTGAGTGGTCAACTTCCATTACCAGCTTGTGGAATGAGTGTCGGAAGCTCTCCCATCCACACATCTGGCTTTATCTTTGCCTTTATAGGACTCAAGTTGTGAGAATATCAGCTTAGAAAAGGTGAAGAATCGGATTCAGTCGTCCACAGCTGGGAAAAGATTGCTTTGAAATAGCCTGATAGGGCGTGATCTTTTTCAGTAATAACGACCACCAAAATGGTGAGACTGCAAAGTTGAATGTAACCTCCACTCAACAAAGGAACAAATTACGCTAAAAAACTTGGTTGATATACAGCAGCATGCATATGCCTTCTACATCTCCCACATTCCCAAAATGTGTGATCGAATACAGCAGCATGAAACTCTTTTCTTCTTAAAAATGGCCGCTATTATCCAAAGGCAGAAATTGAAGAAAAGAAGTAAAGTTCAGCTTTGGATTCTTTCATATATTTAGTCAATTACACGCTCCTCTCTACCAACCATACGTTACATATACATAGCGGTTCTACAACAATCCAATGGGAATGTGAAAATTTCAACGTGAAAGTTAAATCTTTCCTTTCACCAAAACATGATAAATGTATGCACTGGTTTGTATACATTGAATTAAAAATGATACAGTGCTAAAATCATCAATCTGTCTACAAGTTGGAATTAATCCCCTCCCCGATTTCAGAATATCATTACAAATTATGATTCCCTTTCTTCTTATCTTTCCTTCCATCTTCTCAGTAACCAAACAGGACATCAATCCATAAGAGCAAGGAAAAGGCAGTTCCCATGTTTGGGATGATGCTTTATGTGTGTATATATAATATATACATAGACAGATACAAAACTGGGGAGATCGACTAAGTATTATTTTTTTAAATTAGTTTTAATATTTGCCTCCCAGGAAAAATGTTTCAATTTAAAAAAGAGCTTAACCTTCTAACAGGCATTTGAGACTCTGTAGGCCTTCAGCAGATATGCTTCTCCTGACCCTGGCCCTTTGTACCACTGCAGGAGGAGGAGGCTCCACATGAAAATTTACCATCACAGCTGTCAGATTGTCTGTTGCTCCCCGCCGTAATGCTTCCTCTACCATTTGCCTGCAGCATAACTTCACATCATTGTGCTCTTGGAGCCGTCTCCGAGCAAAATCTACAGAATTTTGACTGGAAAACATCTCCCATAGTCCATCACTGCCAATTATCAAAAACTCATCTTCCTGGGTCAATGTTACCAATTCAAGTTCAGGTTCAGCACTTAATGGCCCAACCCTTTCATCCGTTCCTTTCATTCCTTCAAGATGCCAATTGCCTAAGGCTCGAGTCACACCCAACTGACCATTAAGGTATCCATCATCAATGTATCCACCCAAGGACTCGACCCTTGTTCTTTCCCTTGTGCAGCAAGGCCTATGATCTCTTGACACCTCTATAGCAATTCCACGCCGTGACAACACTGCTCGACAGTCCCCAGCATTGGCCACAAGTAAAGACCTGTCCAAAATGGTATTGCATTTTAAGAAGGAAGTGCAACTAAAAATGTCATTCAAAATGCTCTTTGCATAGCACATTATCTCATAATTTGTGAATATGTAAAGATGCCGAGGAGACAACATAAGCAATTCCTTGAAATGGGAGATTTAAACATCATTGTCGTGAGCCTCTTTTATTGGTACGACATATAGTTATAACCAATACAGCAACCGTATTAAACAGCATCCATGTTTCATTCTTTATTTTAATTATATTTATTTACTTTTCCTCCATCTTCTACAGTCCATTCCAGTGCCAACAGCTCATTAAATAGCAAGGATCGTGGCTATGCAACACACTGAACCCAAGTAAAAACCTACACGGAAAGATGACTGATCAAGGTGGGACTCACCTCCCATATATCATTGCAGTCAGAGCAGTTGTGCCAGAAGACAGGGAAGACTCAAGAGAGCATCTCTTTGCAAACGCAGCATCGGTTTCTATAAATGACCTTGTAACCACCTTCTCGAGTTCCAAAGGGAAATGAGCATCCTCAACAATTACTCTTGGCAAATGGTCGCGAACAAATTGTGCTGCATCCTTTCCTCCATGCCCATCAAATACCTATTATTCAAACCAATTGCTATATATCAATAAAAAAATGAAATGTTTGAATCATTAGTTGTTTTTCTGTGTTTCTCAGAACTTAATAAACAACTACTCGTAAAAAGGAAGGTGCCCACAATTAGATCCACATCCATAAGTTCCATCAAGGCATCCTCCAATATTCAATTGAATATAATTTAATACAAAAAGTCTCAATTTGACCTTGGATAAGATAGCCATCCCGCATAACATTTATTTAATTGTCACCAACTTCTATTCAAGTGGCCGTACAATGGTTATTTATCACGAGAATTTTTCAAGCTTATGAGTTTTCTTGGATGGTAGATGATGGATACATTAGAATTCAAAAGTGATCCCACAAATCTGTGATATGAACTGGAAGTAAGATAGCCTTTTCAAGTTGAAAGTAAATAACAGCTAAAAGAAGGTTCTATATATATATATATAAATAATACTGCAATCATTCACAGTAATGCGATATAATCTGTATTTTCAAGAAATGCTCAGGTTATTCATCAAGTTAACAAAGTACCCACAACCGAAGCTCTCTCTCTCTCTTTATCCACACACACACACACACACACACATAGAGAGAGAGAGAAAGAGAGAGAGAGAGAGAGAGAGCATGGACAGTTGAATGTTTCCTCAAACTCTCGCAACCACCCTTATTTTAAAAATGTGATTCTTGCAAAAGATTCAAATGTAAATTGTTTTTGGATACAGACAGCAGAGAATTAAGTAGGTTAGATAACTTACCCCATAGAAGGAGACAACTTCATCAGAGAGTAAACTAGAACCAAATTTCTTAGCTAAATCACCAATGCAGATGTGAGTATCCTCCATATGGTCGCGACCCCCTATATGAGACCACACTCCCGACCGAAGGGCAGGGATAAAGTCTAACAGGTTCTGTTTTCTGTCCACAGCTACAGCATCCTCACAAATGCTTTCCAGCTGAATGAACGTCATAAACATGAAATTATGATAAGAGGATGAGATGAACAATAAGCATAAAACAAAAAGGCAAAAAAGAGACTTCTTGGAAAGCGTTCTGCTTCTTTCAAAGGTAAAAAAGAGACTTATTGGGAGCTCGAGAAAGAGACTTCTTGTATAAGGTCTCCATGTAGATTTTAGTGATTCCAAGTTCGAAGAATTTCTAGCACTTTTTCCTTTTGCTAGGTGGGTGGATTGTGGATCTCTTGTTATTTCCTGTATACTGGGGTTAATACCCTATTTTCGTCTTCAAAAAAATTATCTTGATTATAAAAAATGTAGATTTTAGTGATCAGTATTACTCTTTTCCAGAGAAGGCATGCGTAATGAGATAAAAGCATCTGGTCCATATAACCATATAATTGTGAAGCATATGCTCTTTTAAACTCATGGCACTGATAACGATTTGGAAAAGTTTTTAGATAATTGAACCTTTGGAAGAAGCAGAACAGTTTCCATTGCATTGTGTCAGAGTTCTTTATACTAACCTTCGTTGGTGTTGGAATTATACATCAACACTCAATTAACTCAAAAGCACGCAGAGACCTCCCTCAGGAAAATAATTATCACATACCCCCCCTCTTGTTTTGTAAATTTCATACTATCCTTACTACAGGTTAATAAACTAAAATAAGTTTTGTTGTAGGTATTCCCTAACTGATTAAAAATATTTTTAAAAAAAAGAAATACAGGTTTATAACAAAATTCTTATTTCGGTTCTCGAAATCCTTTTATGGTATCTTTCTTTAAATTCCACACTCTCATAATAAAAAGAATTCATTGGTCAGAACATCAAAATTCTAAGCGACTACAGTGTCCGTGAGACAATCCAAATCATTGACTGAAATAGAACGCTTTGACAAACTCGAATGAAGCCAAACTAGAAAAATAGCAGAGTACCAACCAGTAAAGTTCAGAAAAAAAATTTAGGTGGTATAATATCCATTGAACTGAAATTAATGAAACCAGCTAAGTTTTATGAAGTGCTGAGCCATAAACATGAATTTATACTCACATAGTCCCAAATACTTTCAAATAGATATCCAGTGAGTCACCTTTCAAAGACGAATAACCAGACAAAAAAATCCAGTACGAATAATCCCATGAACAAAATCCCATTTGGAAACGGGAAAAATAATGGGGAAAAAAGACGCAAAAGGAAAATCATTATCAATCATTAATCACATGGAGAAACAAATGCTCAGAACCCAATTTCAATTAAACGGATCTTCCACTAAAACAAAATTGAGACGAAACCCAGAACAAGTAAACGGAAAAGGAATTGAATTTCTTACAGGAGATGATCTTTCAGCAGACTCCTTATCCCACTTCTCCATCTGGGTATGCAACACTTCACAATGCAAAGGCCCTGGCCGCTTGTTATTGTTGTCAAGACTCTCAATCTCCTGGCCAACTTTCTCTGCATCCTTCACACACATGATGATAAAGATGGTAGTGGCGGTGGTTGTGGTTCAGCTTCTTACAGCAAGAGTGCTACGCTTAGGAAAAGTAACACGCACAGATATAAGAGAAAAGAGAAATATGTTTACGTGCGAGAAGATTCTTTGGAATATGTTGGGAGGGCTTACTCAGAGAGAGAGCCGTCAAATTATAGATTTTTTTTATGAAAGCGTGGCTGAAAATCAGTCTGTTAGTTGTTGGTAATTATCATGAGCTCTAAGCGGCTTACAAGAAGGGAATGTCCTCTTGATGTCCTCTTTTATTTTATTTTATTTTATTTTATTTTTTTATTTTTTTATTTTTTTTTTTGAGTGGGAGATTTTTTTTTTTGTTCCTTTTAAATTCAAAGTATCCCAACCACCCGTCTTTGGTTACACCATTTAATTACTTACCTAATCCTTTACCATATCTTATTTTATAATCGAAATTTTTTTATATAAATCTTTTAAACCCGTTTATATATCTTACCATTCAAGCAGCAACCATATAGTTTCTTGAGAAGGTAGGTAGACATTTTGGAGGATGGAAAACGTGTTAAGCTAGACCTCAATCATTGCTACACAAGATGTGTGGATAATTGGATCAGATGGATGGCATTATTTCAGGGTTGGCCTCTTTTGGAACAAAAACCAATAAAAAGAGGGTAGTCAATTTTTTCTAAGTTGGGAAAGGAATTTATAGAGCTAATTTTGATTGCATTCATTAAACAAAATACATCTTAAAATTTTACCATTTTTTTTTCTTCCAAAACCAATAGAGCCAACCTCTCCAACATCAAGTCCTGAAATTGGTATGGTGTTCCAATAGGTGATGTTTTTGTAGAAACACCTATTTTTCCTCATAAAAAGCCTAATGGGAGGAGTTGGGTAATTCCTTATAAAGCCTAGGATGAGTTTGTTCCTAAGCCATGTAAGACTTCTCAATACGCCCCCTCACGTGTGGGCCGGTATTTCTGGTACCATCATCGTGGGTAGGTCGCAGGAGCCCATCATTGGTCATAGGTTAGCCTGCTCTGATACCATGTAGAAATACCTATTTCTTCCCATAAAATGCCTAATAGAAGGAGTTGGGTAATTCATTATAAAGTTCAAGATGAGTTTGTTCCTAGGTCATGTGAGACTTCTCAATAGTTTTTACGTTGTACGAGGAATGTTAGAATTCTGCTCATCAGCTACTATTCACTCACACACCTCATATCTATAATTTTTTTTTACAAGATGTGAAGATGTAGGGTAGTGAATAGTGGCTGATGAAAAAAAATTTCTTTTTATTTATAATTACAACTACAAAGAATGGTGGCTAATGTTTTGAAAGTGAGACTTTTAGGCATTTTGATATGTTCATCGTTCACACCGACTGAAAGGGGCATCATATGTTCAATGGGGAAGCTTACGTGGGATAGCAACATTTCGTGTCTGTCTTTTTGCTTTATGCGAAGAAAGGCACCGAATTGATTGCTTTGAAAAGTATCTTCCTCCTTGATCATAGCTTCAACAATATTCTATTGATGGTCCAAATGCCAGAAAGAAGAAAAAGAAACCTTTCGTTTTGCTATTACGTAACCACCACCATCCTGAACGTGCTCTTGATTTTAATCTCCACTGCATTCCTTTCAAAGCGACCCTTTGAATTTCCAAAATATATTGAAAAAGAGAGACTACCATCTCTCTGTCTTTGCATAATATACATTGAATAACATCTCCTACCATTTGTCAATATCGTATAAATCCTACAACATTTAATACAATATTTATTTGTGAAGTTTGGATAGTAAGATGAGATGAAATAATTTTAGAAAAAAATTGAATAAAATATTATTAAAATATTATTTTTAATATTATTATTATTTTGAAATTTGAAAAAATTAAATCGTTTATTATATTTTATATGAAAATTTGTAAAAATTATAATGACGAGATGAGATAGATTGAGATGATTTTGGTGTCCAAACCTAGCTGCTTCACAACCAAGTCATTTAGAAGATCCAATAACCAAAACATTTAAAAGATTTTCTAGAACTAAATGTTTTAAGATCTATATGTTGTATTTATTTTTCTCCTAATAAAATCGTACAACGTCCAGGATTTGTTTTAAAAATACATCAAATAAATGAGTTGAAAAACATGAGTATCAACCCTGCCTTGATTTTCTTATATCAGATTCTAAGGTCAAGTCGATCCAAAGACCAAAAAGAAACAAAAAAATAGTCCAGCTCCATGTTGCAAGTGCAAAGGAATCTCTCCTGTTGCCTGATTATGAGATATACAAAAGAGCCATAAATTAGTGGACCCTGATGTGTCAATATGCCACCCAATTAAAGGTTGGTGCTATTGCTGTATTATTCATATAGCAATAGTCATGATCCTTTTTTGCAATTAGTGCTTCGGTTTTTGAGTGTATTAAAAGTGTATTAGAGGAGGAACAATGAGTATTAAGGTTTCTACCATTGGCTAAGACTGTGATATAGATCACTTGAGGGCATATTAAAAAGGTCACCATCCGGGTTTGTGGAAAGTAAGGAAGTCCAAGTTTCCAACATTCCAAGTCTTTGAATATGACCAAGGTCTGACCAAGGCATCAATGGTCTAAGCAAGAAATACATGGCAACTAAGATCTAAAAGGTGGATTCCACTCAAAGAACCATATTGGGGTATTTAGAATACCAGAACTTAAAAAAGTACTAAAAAAGAGGTCAAAATTATGTTGAAAAACAAAAGGCACAAAGCATTTAAAAGTCCAGGTTCACCCCCATCAAGATGCTGTTCTAAACTTCAAAAGTCTTCTGGTAGATGACTAGCTCGATCAAAACCATGATCAGCAATTTAAGACGGAAAACAACATCAAATTCCTGTAAAAGCCTTCTTCCCACCACCAGAAGATCCAGCTGGAATGACTTTTAAAACATTGAATCTCACTGTCTTTGACAATGGCCTGAAAGATGGGGGGAAAATAGCCAGTCAAAACCAGAAACATTGGATGCCAATCTATCAAAACAACATACAGACAAATGATAAAACAAGAGGCTCTTTCATCGAGAAAAACTTTACCTGCACTGGCCAATAGTGACATAATCTCCTTCCTTCACACGGAAGCACGGGGATATGTGCGCAGCAATGTTTGAGTGCCTCTTTTCATATCTGTTCACAAAGGGAGGAAAAGGGGTGCAAAGAAGAAAATCGGGAGAAAGGTTACACTTCTAGAGTGAGAAAAATGTTAAAAAAATTGAGATCCACTTAAACACAGATTTTCATCACAACTAACTAAGGATCATGCCTTTGGTACTTCTTGACAAAATGAAGATAATTCCTCCGAACAATAATTGTCCTCATCATCTTGGCACTATGACAAGTGCCAGCTAAGATACGACCTCTGATAGAAACATTGCCAGTGAAGGGGCATTTCTTATCAATGTAGGTTCCTGTATCAAGCAGAAAAAGGGCTCTAATCAGCAAACACTTGTACTTTTGAATGCTAAATAATTACTAGAGAAACATCCCCCGTCATGTCATTCAATACTGTGAGTAATTGATGCATACATATGAGATTAGGGATTGAGATTAGGCCGCAAGCTCCTCACAAGATCAACATACCATCCCCCAGCCTCAGGACCCTTCCATAGTACCACATTTTCCAAAAAGAAGCACGGGATGTGGTCTATAAATGGGCCTTACAGAGAACTTCATTACTATTAATGTCCTGTGTACATTCTTAACAAACTAATGACGAAAAACTTGCATCTTGATAGAATTCTCCGCACAAAATATGTTCATCAGGAATGGATCAGAAAATACACTGCATGATGGTGCAGCATCTTAGTTTCACCTGAACAAACGACTGCAGCTAACTTTCCACAAAATATTGCAATATCACTTTGACCAACATATCAAATGCTCACATCAACCAATCAAGTTGAATCATGGTTCAAAGCAAAAATCTTTCATTATAGCATTGCTCTCCATCTATACAACCCATGCATGCTCAAGTTTTGACATACATATCAGATCAACTAGCAAAAATAGGTCAAATTCATACAGGGAAGAGACAAGTTTTACAATTAAAAAAACCTACCCAAGCATGTAATGATATTCAGATACATTAGATAATGATATGCATTTTTGTTTATTAGTAGGGGCTGAGGATCAAAGTGAGGCTACCAACATAATGATATGCATATGCATATACATATGATATATCAAGCATTAATACAAGGTATCAATAAGGATTATCCATATTTTATGGAACATCTCCATTATCAGCTAGGCCTCACACATTATTGATGGAATTTAGCCTTTCTTTTTAGGATTCAACCCCGTGTTTTGTACATTTTCTGTTGCCATAAGGATAGGGAAACATCGCAATGGTCGAAACTCCAGGTGGAAAGCAGATTTATGGCATTAATGTGAGAATACCAACTTATGCTCCGAAAGGGAAATCACCAAAAAAGCAAATTGAAGTGCCATACTACCAATACCGAGGTAATCGACCAAAATGTACAGAGAGACAAGCCAAGCTAAGCAATAGTCACGTTCATTACACAAACAGTTTGAAAATTCAACGAAGTACCGGATTCTTGATTCAGATACTAATATATGCAAAGCAACAAACATTCCCATAATCAACTAAGCCTCAAAATTATCCCAGTTCAGTCCAAAATGTTATAATAAAAAATAAACACAGCGCGAGAGAGAGACACCTTCAATAGCTTCTCTGGGAGTCTTGAAGCCGAGACCAACGCTCTTCCAGAAACGGTTCCCGCCCTTACCGGGTCTCTTCCCCTTCCCAGACTTCTTCGAGCTGTAAATTTTGTTTTAAATAACAGAGAATAAACAGAATAGTAAATCACCAAAAGATGGAAATCTCAGAAACCACAAGATGTCAAACCCAGGAAACAAAAGGCTGAAATTTTCCTACCATAAAAACACTTTCGGTTGCTTAAGAAATGCCTTCTCGGTCTGCAACAAAAACAATGTTCATATTCATAACAATTGCCAAACCAAATCGTGGAACCAAAATAAAAGAGAATCGGGATGAATAAAGAATATCGATCTGAGACAGACCTGCTCAGCCATGATTGGGGGAGCTCTCGAGCAGTAATGACAAGCCAAGTAGGATGAGTATCTGCAGCCAAAAAACCCCAAACCCTAGTTTCAGGACGAAGGATTCGGAGTAGAAAATTGGGTATTTATATCGTTCCTTTGGGCCGGACCAAGTCGGGTTATTTGAGCCCAATTTTAAGAAGATTAGACTACTAGTATTCGGCCCAACTAAATGACCTAAGCCCAACAGATTACGTCTTAAATTTTTAGGATACCTTTAGGGTTAAATTCTTAAGATTTTCATTATTATATTTCATTGTATAAAGGCCTACATCATGTATACTTCAACTACAGTGCTACACCTTCTTTTAATTATTATTTTAATAAAATATTCGATTACTTATCAAAACCATTCTCTAGATATTTTATTGAATGGATTTCTCCAAGTCTCAACCACTGTTTTTAATTAAGAGCATAGTTTTGATTCCATTTCATTTTGGGTATTTTGGTCGGAATTTTCCATCTTGATCTAGTATCCGTTACATTATATCTCATCGTTTGGTTTTATTCCAAATTTCGGCCCATTCCGATCAATTATTGTCATTTTGGCATGAATTTATTTTGAACCCTGCTCTATTCCAATCCTATTCCATTCCAGACTATCTTAATGGAAGTTTTATAATTTTTTTTGAGCTTGAATAGCATTTTCGTAAATTTTAAACCTAGATAGTATTTATGTAATTCTAAAATCTAAAATGTAGTTATACAATTTTAATTTTTTTATAATTTTAAATGTCTCCTCATTCTCCTATTTTTTAAATATTATTATTTTTAATAACTTCTCTGCTCTTTTATGTCTTCTTTATTTTGTATCTCAACTCAAGTTTTTAATTTTTTTAATATTATCTTTTAATACTAAAAAATCTCTATTTTTTAATACACATTTTTTCTATAAATATCAGCTTATATATGCGTATATTATATATATATATATATAATATAGTTACTCTCGAATCGGTACACCAAAAAATACCAATATCAAAATATTTCATTCTAGTCTTAAACTGGAATAATCATCAAAACAAAATTTAAATCATTGATTAAGAGCATAAAAAATTTATAATGTCAACAGTTATTAAAATAGTATTTACCCTCATTATATTTAAACACTATTATGACTATTCATTTAATTCATTTGTACCATTTAAATTCTCAAAATATTTAGCTTTATGGGTTGTCGGCTGCATAAAGAAGCCTTATTATACGCAACCCCAAATACAAGATCAATCCAAATTCCAATTCCTTGAACTTGAAGAGCATACATGCACATGAATTGGTAGTCTTTTGCCCCAGAAAATATAACAAAGCAAGGCCAAAAAGGTGTGATAAAACCATAAACTCTCCCAAGTGTGATCTCAAATTAAGTTCTCAAATTAGCAAGGCATTGAAAAAAGGAAATTCAAGACCGATAGCACTATAGGAAACAAAAATTATGATTTGCAAGTTTTACAACACTAAAATGTAATACAGCAAAAGAAAACAGTTTATCCTATAACTCTCTCTTGACTAACATGAATTTTGACAAGAAAATAAATAAATTCAAAAATAAAACCAATAAACTACAGTGACCAATATGATGCTTCTTCATTTTTTCTTTTTGGTCTTTTATGGATCATGGACTCACAACTGCAGGTAGCATCCTCAATCTCACTACAAATCACTGTGTCTGCAACAACAAACAAATGATATTATTTCAACAGTTGACTGATATTAAGGATGTCTAGAGAATAAAAAGTAGGGTTCATTTATGCACAACTTATTACTTTAAGCAAAATTAGCAACAGCAAAGATCTTCCAACCTTTTGATTTATCAAAGATTCAAATATCATTTTCAAAACCCCCCATAGACCACTCTGATATTATACCTTCAACAAAATACTTCCATTACTTCTATACTCAACAAAACAATCCAGTTCAGCAAAGAATCATTTGATATTCAGCATGTTTTGTAGGTTCAAGGGCATTACCTTTCGGCGTTTTGAATCTGGAGGACTTGTTTCACCATCATCACTTGGTCGCCGAGATGGCCCAACACCAGTGTTAGCCTGAAAATACCTCATTATGTACCTTCTTAAACACATTTTAAAATTTTTATTATACATATTCCTCATGTTTTTTAGGGGCTTGTTTGGATAACGAGCTATTCTCAAAATTTTTCATAATTTCCTTCCCAAATATTACTCAAACACAAACCACTTTTCAATTTCAAATCTTCAACTTTTTCATCTAACCAGTATCAAAACACAAAACCCAATACAACTTTTCCAAACTTCCAAACAAGATACAAAAACAATACAATTTTATTAAAATTTAGAACAAAAATAATATTAAAAAATAATATTCAAACAAGTTTTTAACTTTATAATATTTTTAGAGTAATGCTAAGTACAAGCTCCAAATAGACAAACTTAATACAAGCCCTTTATAAAAAAGTGGGTCCCACTAATAAAGAATAGTTTTTTCACTTTTTTAAGATGGGGTCCACTTTTTTTACAAAGGCTTGAGTAGAGCTTGTCTATTGAGGCTTCTACAAATCATTTCTCATATTTTTATTCAACTTTTTCTCTTCTTTCCAAAACCCAATAAAACATCTTAACTCAAATAATTTCGCTACTATTCACGAAATTCTGAGATATTCTAGCATCTAAACAAGCCCTTAGACTCTTATTTCTCTCTCTCACCAGCTCTCAAACCCATGCCATGAAACTTGAAGCAACTATTCAAGCACAAAGTCCAAACAGAGCTGGTCTTAAACACATTCTATAATTTTACAATTGTTTTCTCATTTAGTGGAAAATCATAATTTTGCCTGATGGCAACTCCAGAACAGGTTGGTGAAGCATGCTCACCTGAGTTAAAGAATCGCAACGCATTATACTCTCAGAAGAGTTTGCTTCTTCCATAAGTCTTGTATCTGGTTCTACACTTGCTTGTTGAGATATCAAGGGCATGATCTGATGAAGCAAATTAGACAAAAATATTCCTTCATCGCTCACTCTTGGTTCTGCTTCAGTTGCCGTCGCAACACCATTAGATGTCCCCTCGTTCTCTGGGACAGGATCTCGAATTGTTCCCGGTGGACTGGCTTCCTCAACATGAACTTCCCCACCAGGAAAGAGGTTCCTTAAAAACTGCATAACACTGCTCGGGAGCTGTCTATCAGAATCCTGGTTGTTGTGGGTCCCACCAGCTGACAGAATGTCGATACTTACACTGCGTGCATTAGATGGCTCCTGTTGTCTTAGATTGGGTGTTGGCAATGATTCTGCAAGTTATGCCCCCAACAAAGAAGTTCATGACTACAGAGTCAAATGTTCAGAGAGACATCTATTACATTGAAAGATGAAATGTTTGGATTACCATCCCTTGCAGGACCATCTATGTTATGCTGTTGTACTACTGAATCAGTCGGCTGCTCACCAGATGCTTGAGATCCTTGTTCACCATTTGCATGTCCAGACGCCACATGTTGAAATCTTCCAAGAACTGGATAGTACAAACCTATCGAATTACCGGACGAATCTGCAGGTAGGTGACTGAACGGACCAGGTACAGCTGCAACCATGGTCCTAACTGGTACCATCCGTACTCCAGCCTCTCCAGCAAAAGATGAACCCTCTGAGACCCTTGAAGTCCTTGTACTAGTAAGGTTTTCAACACCAGAACTTGTTTCTGAGTTTCTGTGCCCGGAGGGCTGCTGAGTATCACTACGCAACTCTTGATTACTATTTGGCGTGCTTATTGAAGAACCTTATGGTAAAAGGAACACTAGTCTATAAGGGATATAGTTCACTAGAAACAACGCGTGGATTGTAAATAGGCCACTCATAATTTAACACGGTACCTCTGCGTATTTGTATATCAATACGCCTTGGAACAAAGCCAGTACCAAGTCCATTAACCAAACCAGAACCTGGCTGCACAGCTCCCATAGGAATGGCACCCATGCTTGTCCCCGGTTGAAAAGGAAGAGGCTGCTGGGCAAGTAAGGTTAATCAGGAGAAATATAACTATTTTCAAAAGTAAACAGATTTTTTTTAATAATTCAAAAGCAAAAACAAATATTAATATAGTGAACACAATGACCTGAACCATGATAGGATTAGGACCAGATGGGTTAATGAAAACTGCAGGTCCAGCATTAACAATGGCTTCTGACTGCATAAGACATTGATCAAAGCAAAACACAGCACAGTTTAAGTTACCATTGAAAAGATGACATGAACATGAAAGGGGAAAATCCTACCGGTGTTTCACCCAGACGCAGTGTCATGGTTGTACGACCAAGTTCTAGTAGAAATGCACCTAGATTATGAAATAGAATGCCAGTTCTCATTGCACTAGATTGAGTGCTTAACCGCACAGAGGGATCAGTCACATTCACTTGATCCTCTAGTTGCCCAGCAAGTTGCTGCCAACATACAAAATATTAAGCGATTAGCATAGCAAGATCAGACTGGGAGAAGTCATAAATATTTTATATGTCATATAAAGTGACTTGAAAGCTCACGAGTAGGCATTCTCCTGCATGTTCAATGAGCATTTGCCTAGTAGAGAGCATGATTTCTGCCAAGGATGCTGGTGTTGGAAATCCTTCTTGTACGGTGCCAGTGCGCAGTGTGGAATTAGTACCTCTCTCTCCAATCTCATGGGAGGCAGTTGCCTGAGCATTGTCTCCGCCGCCTCTGCCTGCCACTACAATGTGCCATCACTGTCTCAATGAACCAGCTTTGCAGGAGGAACATATATGCTGTAATGTAAAAAATAAATACTGTAAAATTAACTGACCAATGGCATCAAATTCATGCCTCAAATGACTTAGATTTTGGGATAGTGTAGTCAAAGAACCAGGAATCACCTACAAATACCAGGAACATAGGCATTAGGTTCATTTGGTATATGGGAAAGTAAACTAAATCAATGGTGAAAATTCCATATTAATGCAGAAAATAAGGGATTTGAAACTTACAGGGGCCTGCAGATGGCCCAAAGAAACTGCTGATGGAATTCCGTAAGCACTGTGAGATCTATCTGATGGAACCCTCACGCCAGCCTCTTCGAGTTGAAACTGGGAAGGATTTTGTGTGTCATGCTCCTTCAGCATCCACCGACCACCCCAAATCAATAATTTATATATATGTAAGATCGAGATAGAGATAAATTAAAAGGTGGATTGATAAAAAAGAATATACATTTGGCCAAAAATGACATCATTTTTCTTAGACCTTGAAGAAAGTGCCATAAATCTTAGTCAAACCAAACCTCACAGGTATCTAGCCTTACAGTTGTCTAGCAATTAATTTTCTAAATCAAAAAAGGTTTAGGTTCTAAAGCCGTGCTCTAGAAATTTCATCTGGGTATACCTTTTAATTACTTGTCAGACACACAGAGACACAGATTTCATTCTATATCCTGCCTACGTTTATATTTTCATAATGAAATTAAGCAAACAAGCAAAGTCAATAGTTTCCAGAAATAAACAGTAAGATTTACCCTGGCATCAGCCCCTTCACTGCCACTTACATTGTTTGAAAATCCAATAGAGCCCAGAACTGCAGAGATAATCTGCTAAAAAATAAAGATAAGAAAGGATAATCCAATAGTATACCTTAAAAGTGCTACAATCATCCTGGAGTTGTACACTCACCCGATTGATTTCTGGAGGAACTCCTTCACCCTGAACAGGCATACTGAAAGTTTCAATAACAAAACCAGGAGGTACCTGACTACTGTGCCCATGGCTTGTAGTTGAAGCAGGATCGGTTGCTGCAAAAGTAATTTTACTAATTCTAAGTGATCTAATTTTGAGAAATGAATGATATGAACATCAATGTATTAAAAAAAACATAGAAAATAGAGAGGATGGGAAACAAGATAAAGATCAAATAAACAGTTTTGGAAATGTCAGAAGATTCTCAGCAAAAGATGTAACAGATCTCTAGTCAACAAAACTATCATGTTTTCCAAATGATTAAATCTATTAACTAAATTTCTGTTTCTACAAAAATTAGAGACTCAATTTGTAAGGGAAGCATTGTTATATCAAGAGAAACACAACCAGTTTGCATTGGGTATTTTCTTATGAACAATAAGTTCATAGAAAAAGCACCAAAGTGACAAAACACATGCTTCTCCAAGAAAAGATAAAAGAAAAACTAAACTAGAAACTGATCAACCAAAAGAGAAAATTGGACGATCAATTTGGATTTAGAAGTGCTTAGCTGGTAGGAAGAAAGTCCTAACTCAAGCAAAAGCTACATATAAAAAGGTGATCTACATGCAATTTTTTTTTACATGTTGACCTCTACACAATAAACTAGGCATACCTTTATCCTCCGGGTAGATATAAAAAAGAAGTTACAAACTAAGGATTTTGGAACAGATATGGGCTTGTTCAGTATCACTAACTGCATTTGTAGAGCCTGCTTATAACATTTTCAACTAAATTTTCTGAATGCATTCACTCCAGGGAGATGTTTAAAGCAACTAGATGAGTGTAAGTTGGGTGGGATTCTTTGCCCTATGACCATAAAATTGATGAGCAGCACCATCTGAAGGATTTTGGAGCATAATTGGCAGGAGAAAAAGGTGGGGGGGGGGGGTGGTAAAATAACATTTATTGATAGTAGTAAATAGGCATAGCCCACGTACAAAGGAGGTATACAGACAGCAAACATAAGATAGATGGCAGAACGGGGTTTTGAACACAGGACTAGCTGATCATTCATTTCTGAGTTTGCACATGAGATTCAAGCTGTTTTTAAAGGACGAAAATTGCATAGGAGAGCAGATTGTGAATTTTTTATTTGAGGGGATGGCACACTTTTCGGTGCACAACTAAATCCAAGATTTCATCAGAAGACAGAAGATACCCATAAATGCATGGTATAATTTATACTGTTGGTAAATCTACGTTGATCATCAAGAGGAGCATCCACCAGAAATACTTCACACTTAAAGAACACTCTACTTACAAAAGAAAGAAGCCTACCCTATACAGCATATAAAAGAAAAGTATCATAATATCTAGATCAGGTACTAAGTAGAAACAGATTGCATTATATCAAGAAAACCATACCTGCATGATTTGGTAAACCCTCAGATGATGGTGGAAAGGGCTGTCGAACAACAAGATGTAAGGTATGACCATCTTCAACATCTAATTAGTGTCAAGGTACAAAACTCATTTCCAATGGTGAAAATGAAACAGTAGTGATACAAGTGACTAGCCATAAATATATATATATATATCTTTGTATGTTTTCTCTCTTTTACACTTTCTTGATCTTTGAGTTTTAAAGTGTAATTTGAAGGAGAATCCACAATATACACATAACACCCGCATTTTAACAAAATTCATTACCACCCGCATTTTAAAGAGAACACACTTAAAAAAAAAAAAAAAATGAAATGTAGATGCAGCTATAAGGGAGGAGATATTAAATATGCATTTGCAATAGGTTCTAGGTGTTAACCATGCTAAACTAAAATGATTGAGCATTAACTTTCAAACTTTTCTGGAAAAGGATAAGGCTAACTATAATTTCACTCACAATCTATTTAATAATTTATATCCTTCACTGCGGGTACAAACTACCTCTCGGCAGGAACAATGTCACCTGGAACATGAACCACAGAGAATAGGAACAAATATACGGTGCATTGTGCACTGCAGAAGGAAAGTCATAAGAGCATCTTAAGATACCAAAAACAAATGCCACTAGATCTTAAAGCCAAAAAAACCTTCCACAAGCAAAAAATAAAAAAGAAGGATACGATAGGCAGAGAGGAGTTGATCATCCTTTAGAACCTTTCCTCGGCATATTAGGCGTTGCTGATCTGACAACACACCAGTGACGGAAGCAATCTGCTCTTTTAAAGCAGGAACTGGCACCTGCAGGATATATTAGAGAAACATGAAATAATATGGTGAAACCTGAGGTCCATCTGAAAACCTCTTACATACCATAACATGATTGATGTTTAAAAACTATTTGCATATACGCTAGTTTTCTAGGTTTTCCTTAAGCCGCATTAATGTTATAAAACAATCTCAAACACTGAAGCATAACCATGCAGATATGCTAAAGTTGTATTCTGGCAGTCCTAATGCAGTTAAAGAAGGATTATACCCAAAGAATCTTAGTGTTACTCAAGTTTTAGCCAGATATTAAAGGAAACTTGAAGTCACAAGGCCCAAAGCTGCATTCTCAATATATACTTCAGACATTTCTTTTTTTTTTATAAGCATATACTTCAGACATATCATCCACAAGAAATAGTTAAGGCTGTGACTTGGTAATAAAGCAATGACAAAAAAAAAAAAAAAAACAGAAATCACCTGTTTATCAACTCTCAGAGTATATGTTTGAGAATCCAATGTTTTTATTTTTATTTCAATTGTAGGTTCAGAACCTCCAGCCTCATCAACCCTAGGAATTGCATTCGCACCATTACTTCCCATTCTTCTGAGATTAGTTGACAACTGTACCAAAAGAATACTCGGAATCATTCCAAAACCATTCACACATATATAGGGGCCTAGCATTGAATAATCATGAGTTTAAGAAGTTAAAAGAAGCCTCATTTTCAGAAAGAACTGAAAAACTTACCTACTAAATAAAACTTGAATACTAGACAAAGTTCAAAGTGAAACCACAACAATATCCTACTTATTCCCAAACCAAAGGCAAGAGTCTATAAGAATGAATCATAAGCTTAACATAGCAAGTAAGCATTAGGGCCACATGATTGCTATCCATCAATTGCTCAAACTTTTGTAAGTACTCATCAATCTTGCTTTCGCTGGCAAAATAGTTTCCGTTGATTTCTGTACAGCAGAAATTAAAATCTTCTTTGCTAAGTTTAGAACCCCTCCACTCAAAATTGACAAACTTCAAGTACAAAGATTGGGAGTTTCCAAACCCAAAAATCAATTTCAGTCCAAAAATACAAAAACTACAGAAATCCAACACTACTAAATGAACTAGCAAAGAGAAAGACAATACATGGTCGTTTATAGCTGTTTCAAACATGAAAGAAACCAAAACCCTACTAAAACACACATTTACACAAAAAGAAAATGCTTGAGTTATGCGGGCACAACAAAGAAATGACTTCAGAAACATTATCTATGCTAGAGAGATTACATATCAAGAACCGAGAAGAAAATAATGACAAGGATTTTGCATTTTGAAACAGCACCCATGATCTGATCCATTATCACGGCTAGCCCACATGTCAAATCAGCTGGCAGAACAACCCCCGTCAGTTACCAACAGACTTCTCGGTTCGAAGAGTCAAAACTTCCGATACCCAAAATCAATCTCAATCAAACAAACACAAATCCGAAGTAAACCAAGACTTCACGATCAAGAAAAATTGGAGAAACCAAATTCACAATATTTTCAGCTTTAGCTTCAAAGTAAAATCAAAACCCAATCGAGATACAAAATTTAAACTGAAACGATTGCATACATTAGCTAATACTATTTACCAGAAACCCAACCAAAAAGACAAACAAGAGAGAATACCAAACTGTTTACCAAGAATTTTAGGGCTTCTGACATCAGAGATGAACAACAAAAGCCCAAGCCTTTAAATTCCCAAAACCAAGAAAATAAGAAATAGCATAGAAAACAAAAGGCAAACACAACCATTAAGAGAACCCATAGAACATATGGGTCTTAAATGGTCAACGAATTACAAAAACTAAAACAAAAAAAAAAACAAAACAAAACAAAAAGGGGAAAAAAGCTGAAATTCATAGTTACCGAGAAGCTTCACCGGAGAGGGAGAGAGACGTGGGGACGCTATTTAGCCAAAACAGTCTGCTTTCAATCCCTCTCTCTCTCTCTCTCTCTCTCTCTCTCTCTCTCTGTGTGAGAGAAATCGGTGGCACTAGGAAGGAGGAGATGGCTCAGGGGGGAGGGAAAATGGTAGTGTAATACATCGGACACCTCTTTATAAATTTTTACCCAATGAGACGGAAATGTTTTCACAGTGCGTCTCGAGGTGAAATTTACATGCAGCCACGTGTGCTCCTCCCACTACTGGATCCTTATAAATACATTGCATATATCTCCTCCATAGTCCCCACCCACGACTGCTGTTCTTACCTTTTTACTACCACTACTTTCTCTAACTTTATCCATTTATATTTATATTTATTTTTATTTTATTATTTAGATGTAGAAGAAAAGTCTCACCGCTATAAAGAAAAGTTATAAAAATAAAATCTCATATGATTTTATATAATACGTTATATTTATTTAATCTAATCTATATCACATTAAGAAATATCAATTTATAAATTTATTTTTATAAAATCTTTTTATAGCCGAAGCATTTGAGAAATATGAGTGATACTGTGATCTAACAAATACAACTATTAATGCTTAAATTCGCATAACAAGTCAGAATGGATGAATGAATTATTCCTGACTCACATGGTGATTCAGACGTCGATAGAGTGCTCTTCACGTTTATCCATAAAATAATAATAAATTAAAAATAAATTAAAAGATACAGAAATTTACGTAATTTGACATAAAAGTCTACATCCACAGATTGTTTGGAGGCAAAATCCACTATGATAGATGAGTTTACAATCTTTCATAACCTTACATATTGCTCAATACAATAGAGAAATCTAGGGCTTTAGGAGGAAGATGATGCCTCCCTTAAGAGAGATTTGGTGTAGTCTCTGTGTGGTAGAGTTTGTACATAAAGAGCTTGTGGAGTGTCCCCTTCATTTGTAGAGATCTCCTCATTTTATAGAGATCTATTTTCTTCCTTTGAATGATTGAGTCTAACTTATCTTGTGAAGTCTTTTCCTTATTGATTTATCTCTTCCTTACCTTATCTCTTCCCTGACTTATCTCTTAACTTTATATATTTCTTTATTATTAGTGATAGATTTTCAAAGGGCTGAACCCAGTCAATTTAGTCCCTAACAGATACCCGCAATTCTTAAGGTTGACTTGTTTATCAAGAAGGCATTGAGAATTTTCAAATCAATCATGATGGAGGTAACCTGTAAAAAAACTGTAGAAAAAGTAATTATGGGAATTGGTCCATAGTTTGTCACTATTAGGCAATGCAATTGAGATCTCCATAAGCGATCCTCAAGAAAAATTTGTGAACTTTGTAGTAAGGGCCTTCGAGGATGAGCTTTTATGAAGTTTGTTTGTAAGAGCATTTGCATCATAATTGCGTGTACTGATGATTGTATGTTACTGTTTATAGTTAGTAAAGTGCGCATATTTCCGTGCTCAGTGATCTTTTTTTATTTTTGGTGGCATCAATGGATTTTGCCCCGTGCTATAATTTTTTTTGTTAACGCTTAATGTTTCCGTTTGGATGTTGATATAAGATTTGGTTTCTAGTAATCCGCGCTTAAGTGATCAAGGAGCCCATCAACACCCCGGATCCATCTTAAGTGGTTGCTGAACCCGTCGTCAACACAATCTTGCTCTTTCTACACTAATCTTGCTTTCCTTTTATTTCTACATTTCGAAGCGTATCTTCAAGTTTCAATTTTGGTTCCATTTATGTGGAAAAACTTGTGTAGTAGAACTTTAAAAATAAAATAAATTCTTCCTTAGAACAGAGAAAATGAAGCCATAAAATAATATGGTCATATATAATATGTATATATAAAAAATAAAAAAAAAGGAAAACCTTGGTCATAAAATGCAACATGGGTTATAAGGGGCGCTACTACTATTCTACTGAGAAATGTTTTATATATTTTTATATCTTTAAGGGATGATGAATGAAGATAATTTTGAATCTTTCTAGCTTTTGGTTCAATTCTCATTATGCTAATATTTTGGAGGTTTGGGTAGATTATTTGGTTTATTAACTAAAAAGTAGCTTCGGGGAAGAGCTGAAGCCATTTTAATGGGAAAGTAGAGTGTTACATCCATAAAAAAATTAAATAAAAAAATATCACAAATTAATATAATTATATCTGATATATTAAATATATTTTATAATAAAAATAATTTTATAATTTCAGGATATCAAATCATGTTTGATTGTGAAATTGATTTTATGTAGTCATAGAAAATTACTCTATGCAAAAACAAAAAGTAATCTTGTTTTCAGGTCCACGAGTATCCCAAATGGCAAAATCATATCTTCCACTTGTCGGTTGTGCTTTATAATAAATCTTTAAGATAAGCTTATAGGAGGATTCTCGTGCCAATTGTTGGTTTTTGTGTATAGAATGACATTTATAGGATATCTGATAGCTTTACTGAGAAATAATTAGTCTAAGTTAGTGTAACGCCCATTTTTGTTCAGAACGTTAACTCTTGTGAGGATGGGTGACATCTTGGGAAGTCCTTGTGTTACACTCTTCGTTTTAAGCAATCAGAAAAATAGAAAAGAAAGTTAACTTTTGTAATCTAAAATCATCTCCTATATCGTATTTATATATTTTAAATTTTTCATAAAATATAAACTCATTTATTCAAAACTAAAAAATATATGTTCCTCCACCACGATACCAAAAAAAATACATCAATGAAATAAATTAAAATCTCCATAAAGACTCAAAAATATCCATGATTCAGAATACCAAATAACATAAAATAATAAATCTACTAAATAAAACTCTCTAATAATTATTTGTACCATTTGCCACTTATGCCTCTATAACCATCAAATCTTGCTAACACTTCTTACTCTTGACTTCCATATGAGGCATCAAAATCATCTAAAAAATATTGTGGAGATAAGGGGTGAATTATCAACAACTCAGTAAACAAAAAACATATACTAATATGTAAATATGAGCATTTACAGAGTTCAGAATGTAGAACAAAACATTTACTTTCAGAATGCAGAATCAGAATATTTGCATTCAGAATGCGTAATCAAAACACGTTGTCAAAAATATCAATGAAAACTTCATTAACCTTCATATTCAAAAATAAAATCATTTAGCATATCAAAATCTGAAACCTCATCTTCATCTTATCAGAGCATTACATCGGGACATATATCATGTTTAACCCTCGTGGTAGGGTTATAAACCACAATTATAACTTGTGGAAGGATCATAAACCACTATTATCAACCGTGGTTGGGCTGTATACAATGTTTAACCTCTTGGTAGAGTTATAAAATACAATTATAACACATGGACGGGTCGTATACCACTATTATTACCCATGACTGGGTTGTATGTCTTTATTATCACCTATGACAGGACCATATGTCACTATTATCACTCGTGACTGGGCCGTATGTCACTATTATTATCCGTAGCTAGGCCATATAGGAACAGAACAGAAATATCATAATCAGACTTTAATCAAAATACAGTTTCAGAAAATCATGCCAAGGTTTTCAAATGCCACAACACATCAAAACAAAGTACTGAACAAATTCAGATCATTTCACATATTAAAAAACAGATTCAGAACATGTTCACGTCACATGAAAAAATTATCAAATTTTCATATTCGCTCCTTTTTCTCAATTCAGAAAATAGAATACATAACATTAGCTCATGTCTACACTACTCATGACAAAAATATTATTCTCTTTCATACGAATCTCATGAGTATTGTAAAACAAATAACTGAGGTTATCTTAATATTTCTTTTCAAAAACATATCATGCACATTTTCATAAACCAACTTCAGTTTATTTTCTTTTATGCAAAGTCTAGCATAGGGACCCCGCTTACCTAGACTTTGTAGCTTTTTAGAATTTTCTCACAACAGTATCAAGCAAATATTAATCGTCACCTATAAAATAGTCACGTGGCTTCCGTAAATTCTCAATCAACACGTGTTTCAGTACTTAAACTTGAAATGCTAAAATAACATATTTTTTTCCTAATTGTATGAAATTCTCTTAACCCTAAAATATCATTATTTCTCAAATTTCATTGATAACCATCTAATATTTATAGGAGTGTAACCGGTCCGATCCGGTCCGATTTTTGACAAAATCTTGGACCGAACCGGTATGACCGGTTTTGTATTTTTTAAAACCGATTATGCCCCGATTAACCTTATAAACCGGTACTTCCGATTTAACCGGTTTCCGGTCCGGTCCGGTCCGGTTTTTCGGTTTTTTTTAAAATATAAATTTGATATGTTGTCATTAAAAATCTGTTTATAAAAATTAAAAAAAAAAAACTGTTTTACAAAAATCTGTTATACTTTTATTACAAAATCTGCTTTATTAAAAAAAATCTGTTTCATCTTTACTAAAAACTACTTTACTAAAAATTCTGTTGTACTAAAAAAAAAATCTGATTTACTAAAATCTGATTTACTATAAACTGCTTTAAAAAATCTGCTTTACTAAATCTGCAGCTCTGCTTTACTAAATCTGCTTTACTATAAATATAACTATTACAAAAACTGAAAAAAAAAAAAATCTGCTATGGAATAAAATTCTGCTATAGAATAAAATAAGTTCAAAAGTCTAAACTAGAAGTCCAAAAGTCTAACAAATTATAAATCCAAATTCCAAAAGTCCAAAAGTCCAAAACATTGTTACATTACAAATTTACACATTCAAAACATTACAAGTCCAAACACTAAAAGTCTAAATTATAAGTCCAAAGTCCATCAAATTACAAGTCCAAATTACAAATCCAAATTAGAACATCCAACAAAGAATTTTACAACTCGAACCAATAGATATTCACCAAGCCACCAACTCCAATAGTCTATTCAACAAACCTTGCAATTATATGAAAATAAATCAAGCAATTAATTCCAATAAAAAGTTAGTAAGTACATTAAATAGGAAAAAAAAACTTACGGAAATGTTATACAAGTTTACCTACCTTAAATTTAATGATCTCCAACTAAAGAAGTAGGTATTGAAGAATTCTCTGGGTCTTCCATGAGCTCTACACAAAAAGAAAAAAAAAACATAATAATTAAAACAAATTACTAATATGATTTAAACTTTAGAGATAGTTAAAGAAAAGATAAATGATGCTACATACCTGTATCAAATTTCTCAAACTCCTCAACATCATCCATTAAAGTGCGAAGGTTAATTGGGGCAGAAGAACGGAGCCAATTTTGTGTACAAATTAGGGCTTCTACCATAAGTGGAGATAGGCTACTACAGAAAGGATCAAGTACTCGACCTGCTGTGCTAAAAGCTGACTCAGAGGCCACTGTAGATATCGGAACTGCAAGAACATCCCGTGCAATTCTTGAAAGCACGCGGTATCTAAAGGAGTTAGCCTTCCACCAAGCCAACAAGTCG